>JAJONR010000551.1:0-19681 GCA_029582245.1 Solanum etuberosum
CTTGGACTATTGTTTTACTCTTATTGTTCTATTTCTTATGTTATGAGAGCGAAGTGGCTTGTATGGAGTCCCTCGGGGTTCTATACGCCATGTTACATCTAGGGGGTACCCCTGGGTCGTGACAATAAGGCTAAAATTGGAGGTATCATATTTCCAAAATAATTTTGAAATTTATTGGTTATACAGAAACTACTATGTTTCAGAAGTAGTTTTTTCAAAAAGCCTTCTTGGCAATAATCATTTTTCAAAATAAGTATATTTTGGAAGCTTAGTTAAACATGCTATTAACCTCTATAAAATACAATAATTTATTTATACGGGAAAGGGACATTGTTGAGAAATGCTCTTTTAGTTAGTGTACTTATAACAAACTCAGAATGTTTTGATACATTACGTAAATAGTGGATATATAATAGTGTAATATTATGCATTACATTCTCTTTCTTTTTATCTGTTATATGTTAATGTGAAAAGTTCGTGTTTATGATCTAAGTCTCCCTTTCTTATTTTATTTTAGACATGTATGGTGTATGTAGGGAAAGCTAGGAAAATAGAAACTCTCCAAAATTATTTGAATATTTAGACACAAGTGTGGACAAATTTGTTCTATAGACTCTAATTATGGCATCATCAAATATTCTTCAAAAATATACAAGACCAATTCCCATGTTTTTAATAATACAATTTTAATCCCCCCCCCCCAATCTAACAAGTGTGAATTCTTACATTTTTTAGTAACTAAAAACACCCATTCCAAAAGAGAAAAGCTCTTCAAGAAGAAACCCAAAATGCTCCCGTTTTGCTGTTAATTTAGCCGAAACCGATGACTTCTCCAACAATATTATCGTTTTCACAGGTGAAATCATCATCATCCTACTCATTTCTTTTACTTTTACCCCATTTTCTTTCAAATAGTTTTAAAAAATTCCATTCATTTTAGATGATTGAGAAGTCTTCGAAAATCACTTCATAACTCGTTAGTATATAAGCTTTAGTAGTTTAAAAGCACTATAGATACATGTTCTCCATTCCAAGAGCTTCATTTGAACCAGATCTTGTTCATTCGCATTTTGTACAGATTTTGTAATAGTTTTCAACTCTCTAAAGATTGATACTGTAATCTAGTATCTATCATTGTAGTCTATATATAATGGCAGTAGCTAAATTTATTGTTGCTAGTGTTAATTATATGGAAGTATGGGAGGAAACTCCCTAAGGTTAGAATTGGAAATCTTTTTTTAAGACGATAGTGCCTATTGCGTTGCGTCGACACAATTGTTCATATGACGATATGATTGCAAGCGTAATTAAGGCCGGTGAATTAGCATGCGAGTCAAGAGACTTGGTGATTATCTATCAAATGAATTGGAGGGGAAAATGCATCCCACATGCATAAAGAATGATAGGCATGTGGGCATGTACATGTTGGATATTGTTGTTGATGGCTTTAGGCCTAAAATGAGGATAATGTCATTGCAAGACCTTCAATTGAACCATTATTTTAATGATGACAACGATGATGATTCAGTTGAAAATGAGATCTTGGGTAATCATACAAATGAGAGCTTCAGTGATCATTTAAATGAGAGCTTGGGTGATGATTCAATGAATATGTATGATCATCCAATAGATATGGAAGATAAGCCAATAGATGCTATTGAAAATGCTGGAAGGGAGTTGTGATTGCCAAGGAAATGGTATGAGGGACAACAGAGCACTGATATTCATTGATAATGCTCAACTACACTTCTTCTGATTCAAAGTGTAGGCAGTCGCTAACAAGTATAAACCCAACGATGAGTTGGGGTCGATCCCACAGGGAGTTGTACGGTAAAGAATTCAATTACGAAGTAAGGAAGTGTTCTAATGTTTTTGTAGAAGTAAAAGGCTACGCAACATAAAGTAAATCATAAAGTTTCAATTATCAATATCAAGGGGGGATTTTAGTAACCAAATGCTAGCAAAAACAATTAACACGGGACTTGAACGATTAGAGAGAGGACCTTAGGAATGTGATCAATTAAATACTAATTTTGCTTAATAAGTAATTATTAATTGTATTAACTTATTGAATCTCAATGGGTAGGATAGGTTTTGAATATAATAGCCATCTCTAGATCAACTATCATGTTTCGAGTGAGTTCTCTCGAACCTCAACAATTTTAACAATACCAAACAACCCAATTGCTGAATTAACCCACTTTCTCAAGCTGGGTTGTAAAGATGCAAATCAATACAACTATCAATGATTCATTCTACTCTATACCTCTTTCTCATGCAAGCATAGAGAGCTAAGTTAGAACCAAATTTGCAACTTCTGATCATCCATTAAAACATGAACAAACAATTGAACCCATTTCAAAACAACATTAAATTCAGCAATTAATAATACCCACAAGCTAATTTATATATTCGATTACATGATCACACCCCTATGGTAAGGGATTTTCGCCAAACATAGAAAAAAGTAAGAAATCATTACCAAAAAGATTATCCCTTCGAATTGTCAACAATCTGCAATACTCAATGCCAAAATTAAAGCTAGAATCCTAAATCCTCAAATCCCAGATCCAAATCTTCTCCAAGAGTATTTAACAATGTAAAATATGTAAAAGCTCTCAAAAACTGGGGAATACACTATGTGGGAACTCCTTTCTCCTTTAAAAAAAATGAATTTATACGATCCAAAAAACTTCCCAAAATATCAGCATGGAGTCCACTCGTCGATTCACCGAGTTGCACTTCTGCTCACCTTTTTGCTTGACTCCTACACCCAATTGTTCTGGAAGTTTAGGCAGCAGGGTCGTGATTGCCCAACCATTCGGTGCATCACCGAATTATCATTTGCTCGCCAAGTTGGCTTGGTACATGGGCTATTTTGCTGGAATATTTGGTGGGCTGGAAGCTTACTCAACGAGTCGCAAGGTGTCTTTTGCGAGCTCCAACTTCTCTTTTCTTCAACTCTTCCAACTTTTTCGCTCCTTTTCGCACCGTATTGTCCTTGCCTTGTTGTTAAACCTTCATTGCTGCATATCAACACATTAACAATAGTTATGAGCACAAAAATTGCATTGAAGACATTAATTCATTCAATAATAATCCATAAATGAGTTGAAATTCCCGACTCATGAAAACCCCAACTTAAACTTTTGCTTGTCCTCAAGTAAAACACAAGATCAATCAGGTCAACAAGGATGTCTAGAAATAGTTCTCCTTGAGACTCAACATGAATGCACACAAGGTTCAATCCTCACTTGCAATGCTCAATTTGCACTAAAAGTTTCAAACTCTGACTAGCCATCATCAAATAGAGATCAAGCTCACAATGCTAACTTCAAATGTAAATTCATTCTCAACAAGAGTATTTGAATGCCTTCACATCAAGAATGATTTTATGCTCTCACAGAGCCAATCAAAGAATACAATTAAGGAATGAAAATCAACTTTTACACTTCTAATGAGAAAAACATGCACGATTTTACCCATAGGCTTGCCCTTATTTTCCAACCAACACATCATTCAGCACATGCAAGATGAAAAAGGTCTTTCAAGGCTTATAATTGGGCTGAGGGTACGGGTATGATCATTTTGGCTTAGTGACTTCTACCTTCATGAAGCATGGCTCAAATTTCACTTCTTCTCCTTTTCTTTCATTCCTTCACAACTCATCCTTGGCATATTCGTAGCACACAATTTATTTTTGGTATAGCTCATCGGACAGCCCTTTTATTTCCTCAACAAAGCGCAATGGATACAAATTAATCATTTTTTTATATGTAGGGGTTCCATCTTTTTCACACATGTCTTCAAGGATGAATTTCACGAACTTCTTGCTCGATTTCTTTCCTCATTCTTACCACACCTCCAACTTAGGTTTTTGGCCTAAGTTGGCTATTCAAACACACCAATGCTCACGAAGGTTAGGTGGGAAGGACAAGGCCATTTGCGTTCATGTTTCCCCCAAAGAAAGGTTAGGCTCAAATGGTGCCAACCTAGGATCACACACTCACAAGGTGGTCACTCAAAGGTATATCAATTAGGTTCATCTAAAAAATTATTCCTAAGATCATTTCCTTCATTCACAAAAATTAGTCAATTGGACCAACGGGGCAAGTTTTAGGTATTATAATGCACATATTTCAAGTAAATCTCACAACACAAGGCATTCAACATAATTATCGATCATGACTCTACAAGATGAACTCGCGTGCAGCGATCATTACAAGACTCACTTCGACCATCCGACTAGTCACAATGAGATGCTAAGAGTTCACATATGACTTATGCAACTCAAATTACCTCATTGAAGTTGCACAAACATATCGTTCATCAATAGCACTATTCAAGTCATCAGTATTGACCATAACTGACTCTCGAATGTACAAGAGAACATTTGCAACATTCATGATCAAGCAAACAAGAGAGATACCAATAAGTCAAAATCAACATTCACTATTAAAGCACAAAAACAATAAAATATCCAAAAGAACAAAATAAAAATAAAATACAGCTTAGAGGATAGGTATAAGAATACGTTCACCCTACCAAAATAACTACACATTGTCCTCAATGTGAAATAAAAACTAAAATGTATCAACAATAAAGAAAATGGAGAGAGAGTAAAAATCCATCTGTCAGGCTAGGCCTGAGGTGAACTTTGTGCATCTGGGGTGGCCTCAACCTGAGAATCAGTGCCCGGCTCAACTCCAGATCTAGAGGTCTGTGCAACTATCTTCTCTATGGGCTGAGACCCACTAGAGCTAATCATGGATGTGTTGTGCAGTGAGGCCTCAGTGGCAACCTGTACCAAGTCACCCTCTAAATCCTCTAGATCCTCAAAAACTACCTCATCAAAAGCTTCTAGCTCCTCCACATCCATCTCCGATGTGTCAGACGTTCAATCATCATCAGCTATAGCAGCATCTCCAGTCACAGTAGCCGGAGGGATCTCAGAAACAACTGGCAAGTCTGAACTGGGATCCTCGGGAACATCTACATTGCCCCAGATCATCAATTTGTTGGTGGATTTCAGCTCATCCACATCTCTACGAATATCCGTAATATCAGCCTTCAAGGCTGTCACATCTGCAGATCCACGGTCTCACGTCTCACATACCTCAACCCGAGCGGTGAGGGCATCCCATACCAACTCGTGGGTCATGAACATCTCCCACTCGGCCAATCAAAGATGGCACAATGGCCTCAAACCTTGAGGCCCTCACATCGGCCGAATAGGCAAGGTTGCCCATTTTGTACAGCATGGCCTGGGTTAACGGGGGACGGGAAGCAGAAGCAGTACTAGGAGTAAAGGAAGGGGAGGGGCAGGTATACCTGATGGCTCGTCTTCCTGAGTGGGTTGAGTACTGTCGGCCTCTATGGCATCTACATCCCCAACGGTGGACGTGTTTATCAAAGCTTTGTTCCTCTGCTTAGCCTTATCCTTTATAATATTCAGCTTAAATTCTTTAAATGTCAGTAGACGAGGCAGGAGTCACCTCAGCCTCAGTCTTTGCCACAAAGGGCACACCAGCTCAGTGACACAAATCACTGATAAGAACTGGAAATGGCAATGATGTTTTGTTTTGTTTGGCCCTCATTGTCATCTCCTGTGAAATTATAGCCCTAGATTCAGCCTCCATCGGTCGATGATAAAACCCAGCAGTGTAGCCTCTGGGTGCCGGATGATTGACTCATTCCATGATGGCATTAGAATGCTGCTAATAAAGCCGAACAAATACCGAGCTGCAATATTCAAATCCTTCTTCTCAATCATAGCTCCCGCCTCTATCTAAGGAGGAGTGACATCACTCAACAACGAGGCCAACAACCCCTTCAAATCCTTTAGCGTCTTGGTTTTTACCATGTCGACCAAAGAGTGAATATTGCGTGTAGTGTATTCCAAAAAATCATTAATGTAAATTTCACTACACTTTACCTTCTTACCCCGCACCTCTACGTAGTCGACTGGTGCGATTGCTCTTGCCTTCTTTTTCCTTTTCAAGATCAGCTTCGCATAACCTTCGTAAAATTCCTGAATCCATGAAGGAACATATGGATTTTTCGGCTTGGTGAACTGTTGGAACTTGTGGAAACGCAGCGTCTCCCACACACCTGGATATATATCCAGTACACCATCCGTGGATAACCGCTTCTCCTCCAGAATAGTCCGTAAGCTGGTTGCTTCCAGTCAATTCATAGACCGAGGTAGATGTGATGGGGCCGGAGGCACTTGAGGTACCTGTGCTGGTGTAGGTGTTGGAGGTGCAGGAGGTTCTAGAAGTCGTGCAAATGGATAATGAAGTGCTTTACAACACAGCTCTGAGCGCTTCTGCTTGAGAACCTCCCCCTTTGTTGCCGATGTATGAACTGGAGTCCTGGACCTGCAGCTTCCACACTCTCAGAATTTGAGGAGGTGAGATCGGTGGAGTTAATTCCTATACTATCTACGGAACTCGACTCCGAACTTGAACTCCTTACCACCTGCTTTTTCAATTTTCCCTTAACACTCCCCTGAGGAGGTTTAGGACGAGTAGCTCAGTGAGGTGCAAGCACCGTTGCAATTACAACCCTTTTGGTCTTCTTTAGGGAAAATGGACCTCGTACGGGAATCTTCAGTCTAACCATATCTGTAGAACAACAAAAATGAAACACATCGGTTTCTAAGGGTTAGTGAAATAATATTTTAAAAAATTTGCAGGAAAACTCGCCGACTAGTTTGGCGAGTCACCGAATCCATTCGGCGAGTGATAGAGGACTCGACGAATGTTACAACACAGATTCAGCAAAAAACTGTGAGACTAAAGACAATTCGGTGAGACACCAAGTTCACTCGGCGATCATAAAATGCCTCATCGAATGTTACAAAAATAATCAACCAAAATAAAAGTCATAACGACGAGATCAAATCTATTCGGGGAGTCACCGAGTCTACTCGGCGAGTACAAGTGTATCACCAAAAGTACCAGAAAAAAATCCACCAATTCAGGTCAACTAGGCGATAACAGAGTTCATTAGGCGACTTGCCGAGTTACTTGGCGAGCTTGACCCAGCTCGCCAAATGGCCCAACGTGTAGCCTTCCCAACCCAATTTTCAATTTGCGACTAACAGCCTACGACAAACCATTTCAAACACAACTCTATTCAATTCTAGCCTACCCACGATGAACATCTAAGCCAGGGTACTGAGATATCCCCCAATTGAATTAAATTTGATCTAACGACAATTTTTCCCTTAAGAATGACGTTACCCAATCAATCATTTGGAAAAATCAAGCCATTTGGCCAAATTTGGGCTACTTAGACTTTACCCGTACACTACCCAACATGCACACCCACAATTCAAACACAAAATTCAAACCAATTTAGGCTAAACAAGTTATCTAGCATGCTTTTCTTGATATTTTATTTCCTTTGGAGATGAGGGAGGCAAAGGTTCTTTATTTTATTAACCATTACAAAGGAAATATGAGTGTGAAAAAAGTATGTTATGAAATTCACACAATTGTCCAAATATGCTTCTTTAATGGTGGCCGATTCTACGGAAAAAGTATGTTATGAAATTCACACAATTGTCCAAATATGCTTCTTTTATGTTATTTCCAAACAATTAATATAAGGTGAGGATCAATAATTAAGGTCTAATTTACCCGGATTATGAAAAACCCAATAACCCAAGACCAAACCCATGATCCCAATACCCAAATTAGAGCTTTCTCCACCGTAATTCCCAGATCAAAACCTTCCTCAATAATAATCACCCAAGAAACGAAGTTCTACGGATCGAAATACGGATTAGGGGACTTACCTTTTGCACCAAAAGTAGTGGAAAACCGTCAAGAAATTGCCTGGGGTCGTCTCCTAACTCTTAAGAATGAAGTTTGCAGAATAATGACGTTTTTGGGGTTTATTTCCAACTTAAGTCGCGTATGTCCCGCTGTGGCGGACCTCATCCCGCTACAGCGGCCCAGCCTTGGCAGCTTGCACGGAGACAGAGAGTTAAATTTAGAGTTTCAAACCCCCATTTCACAACACACCTTCATCCCATGACACTCAGAAAATACCCGTTCACGCTAAGATCAGTTTCGAGAGTTCTATTAGCCCGAATTTGATTCCGTAAAGTCGTACGGGTTCCTTAACGTCTTAGCTATCTACTCATGTGATCAAATTGATAATTAGATCTCTCATTCGTTATCAGATTTCCCTAGACCTCACTGACTCGGATTTCATCCAAATCTGGACTAGGTTAGGAAATTCCAAGTTACTACCAAAAAGTTTTTTGATCCCAATTCTTTCCCCATTGGCTTTTCTCTAACGATGGAATCAGGTCGTTACATTACTATTAGACATTTATGACGTAACGCCACCCCGATCCTCAACGACAATACACATTCCCACCTCTCTAAGGTACACATAGTGACACCTAGACCCTTGGTCCCACTTATCATATCACATCCCGATTTGGGCCTAACCATTCACAATTCATTACACAAACAAATATACCCAATTAACTTACAACACGGAAACCCACACATATATCTATATATTATGAACAATCAAGTTATCATTTCAGGAGCAATGTACAATTCCACATTCTCACTAATACGCATATATGACAAGTCAATGGTCCTCTCATGGAATCCATACCAAAATTGTTAGTGTGCCGGATCATGACACCCGATCCAAGTTAGTGTGTCGGATCGTGACACCCGTTCCAATATCTATGTTGGTACGTGACATCCTATCCCAGTTAGTGTGTCGGAACGTGACACCCGTTCCAATATATATATCGGTACGTGACATCCGATCCCAGTTAGTACAACCACAATCACAATAACATCCATAATGTACAATACTCATATCATACAACAAAATACACTAGTTCATGGCATGTATTGTTCATAATCAATTCATTAGGTTCGTTTCCACATTTTATTTCTTCGCATACACGCATGCATACAATATCGCAATAAATCAACAACAATCTCACAATTAGGAAATCAAACCATCACCTAGCCCTAGTTCATCGACTAAGGCTTCCTCCTACGGTATACGTTTGATGTAACACCTAGATACAAGTACATTCATCTCATTTTGGTGCAAGAAAGCCTACGCATGAATTCTACCGTCAAATTCCAATATACTACGCAGTGAATAAAGTATTTATAACTACTCAATTAATAAACCTAGCCTACCTGGGCGCCAAGCATTCGCAGAAAGATTGTAGCTTGAAATCTAGTTTCCGGACGACGGGACGGTGAATCTTGGTCAGAAATCCACAAGCTATAGACATCCTCACGCTAAAATTCTCTTTCTCCTTCCTTCCCATGCTTAGAGTAGCTTTTTGAGGATTTCTGGGGTGATCCTCACCTCTTTTTGGTTTTTTTGGAAAAAGAAAAAAATCAGACTTTGCGTTATTTATATTTTGTCTCACCCATCCCGGTCTGGCGGCCACTTATCCCGCTAGAGCGCTGCCGCCCTAGGGGCATCTCGCCCGCTCTGGTGGTCTGAGGGACCCTATTTTCCTGATGTTTTTTGCTTCCTAATTAACGACAGTTCAGGTCGTTTCAATAAATGTCATAATTAAATCTAAATTTTTATAGCTAAAACTTATAATATTTAACTACCAACTCTAATTTGTCGATATCGTAATAACATATTTTTTTAGATGAAATTTTTTTGTGTCCAAAAATTAATAAATTTTAAGACAAAATATAATAATCATGAATTAGAAACATTATTAGTGACAAAATAATGTGTCACCGATAACTTTAAATTCGTGACTAACACTACTTAACAAATGGCGCCAATTAATTTTTTGGTGGGAAACTTTAGTGGACAAAATTTTGCTAATGTTTCGTCACTAAAAGTATGTGTCTCATATATTTAACCAATGAACAAATGTGATGATACAATTATCAATTTTTTTATTACAAAAATTAATTATAAACAATTAAATTAAACAAGAAGACATAAACTTTTCTAACTTAATAAAGCCAAAAAGTTAAAGAATCTGTTACTTCACCTTATTATTTGAAAATGAATATTTTATAGGTCTTCGTGATAATTTTCTTTAATGTTTAAATTCATATTCAATTTTAGATGTTATATTGTTTCACCCTAAAAAGTTTAGAGTGAAAATTTATTTAATACATGAATCAATTTGTTTAACTTTTGAAGTGCAAGAAGTTTTTTTTTGGAAACAGTACCAACAACAGGATTTGAATAATCACAACAACAAAAGCGCAAATAAATAAATAAATCCCAAACTTGTAAACATGTAAAATTGTTCATATATTTATTAAGTGAGTGAAATAACAAACTTTGAAAAATAATTCATCAAACACGACTTACAGACCCTTAATATAAGGACAAAGAAAAAGTAATGTGGAGAATCCTATACCAAAATTAGACATGCAAAACGTTAAAGACATAAATTGTCCATGGGACCACATGAACATATAAAACAATAATAATAAAAAGAGAAACACACTACTCTAAAGACATTATTTATTATTGGTTGGGTTTGGATCTTGATCATTAATATTGTTTAGTGATAGGTCATCCAGCAAAGTCACGACATCATCATTATTCCAATTTAGTAACTCAATCAATGAAGGACTTTCTGGAATGTCACTAGAGTAGTTCTGGGAGTTATTCATTTGAATTAATGTACCCATTGGGGGGATCTCCTCTGAAGGGTTCATTTGTAGTGTCATTGTTGTTGGATGTGTGGATTGAGGAACATTAGATGTAGACCCCTCATCACTAACATTCTTTTTCATTGCTTCACGTACCAGTTCAAGGTTCTTCTTGATCACGTAACTTAGATAGTTGAGATTGGATGCATTCATGTCAACGGAAATAGTTTTTCCATTCAACACTTCATGCATCTCATTCGTAATTTCCTTTACCCTATTTTCCTTTCTTATCTTTAATAGGTTTTTCTTCAACTTATTGATTATTTTCTCTGTGAATTCATGTCTTGTCACAATATTTTTTTATCTGTCCGACGTTTACAATTCTTTAAACTGTCGAAAGGTGTTGATTGCAGCACCATGATTGGGAAACACCTTAGGTTCATCACTATAAGGACTATAGAAGATGGCAGCCATATCAATCTCACAAAAAGTCATGAGTTCTTGTGACATTTTCAAGAACCCTATGTATCTTTTCTTGTATGAAACTTTTCTATCAGTTTCATTTTCAATTAAAGCAAATATTTCTTTGTTTCTAGGCATAGCTAAAGAGGAGGAATATGAGGATATATGTGTTTGTTCAAGAATAACTTTGTTGTTGTTCTTGTTCTTGTCTTTGCCTAAGATTGACCCTTATATATATGTTAGAAATTTTTTGGGTAGTTTGAATTACAGAATTTTTTATTGTCAACAATAACTGTTTTGGAATAAATTTAAATGAGGGTGTATCATCTTGAATTATATGTAGCTTTTGGATCCGGTCTTATACTAGCCAAATTTTTGAGTTAATCTTTTCTTATAAGGAAAAGAATTAGTGTTGTTTAAATTTGAAATTGTAGTATCCACAAAATATTGTCATAAGTTTATAGCAAATATGTTTTATTATAGTATTACATTATTCTTTTTTTCAATTTTTGAAGAAATTATATTTAGAAGAAATTTTATACTACTTTCAAATCTTTTAAAAATTAAATCCTACTTAATTGTCTATTTATTATTATATGATACGCACCAACCTATTACATGACCCTCATTGAAATTTTTTTCTAAATTAGTTTTGAGGTTAATCAATATTCCATAATTGTAAAAAAAAAATCAAAATGATATGTGTACATATAATAGATAAAATAAAAAGATAAATGTTAATCTTTTAAACAAATGTTTTATGACGACCCATTTTTTTGAATTATGATGGCACCTGTAACCTAGAACGACAAGTAATAGGTAGAAGGATAGAAACAATGCGACATCAAAATTTAAATGTAGAAACAGAAGATAAAGCGGAAGCAAGCCAAAATTTATCTGCATAAAAGGATCCCTGTCAGAACCTAAAAGTCACAAGTATAGAAATGCTAAACAAAAGAGTAGAAGTCCCAAAAAGGACCTAAAATAAAAAGACTTGTCCCAAAATCAAAAGACTACCCAACAAAATACAAATGGACACAAGTAAATTCCAGAACGTAATGTGCCAACCCTTGCCTTTGGATCTGGCAACTGTAATTACTACAACAAATTCAATTATCAGGGACAAATAATTTCGTCACTAAAAATCTTGTGAGATGAAAAATAATTCGTCAATCAGTCGTCACTAAATGTGTCGCTAAAAGTACACAAAAACGATTTAGTGCTTCGTCGCTAAAAGTATTATATTAACAACAAAAAGAAAAATTGTCCCCAAATGCTTAAACATTTGTGACAAATTTATTTGTCATAAAAAGTATTTTTTTTGTAGTTAATAGTATGCTTTGTCACTAAAAAGGTTATTACAACCGACAAAATTATATCGTCTCTAATTATTTTACTTCAATCAGTGACGACATCAATTGTCTCTCAAGTTATATGTATTTGAGTGTTTCATAGTTGAACAAAATCTATTTTCATCAGTAATGACTATATTTTATAAACAAAAAATTATTTTATCCTTAAATGTATTAATTAGAAATAAATTTATTATTATAAAATAGGTTAATATTTTCCTATTATCTCCCCATTTCAAATATTTTTAACCCCTCCCTAGGAGCTCCCTGTAATGACCGAACCGTTGTTAGTTAGGAAGCGAAAAATGTCAGTAAAACTGTGTCTTTCAGCCAGCCAAGGCGGGCTAGATGCCGCTAGGGCGGCAGAGCTCTAGCGGGATAAGTGGCCGCCAGAGCGGGATGGGCGGCACAAAATGTAAATAACACGAAGTCTGATTTTCTCCTTTTTCCAAAAACACCAAAAAGAGGGGAGGGTCACCCTAGAAACCCTCAAAAGACTGCTCTAAGCTTGGGAAGGAAGGAGAAAGAGATTTCTACCATGGGGATGATGATAGCTTGCGGATTTCCGATGAAAAATCACTGTCTCGTCGTTCGAAAGCCCGGGCTGGAGCTATGATCTCTGTACAACTGCTTGGCGCCCAAGTAGGCTAGGTTTATTAATTGAGTAGGTATAAATCTATTATTCATTACGCAGTATATTGAAATTTGCAGTAGAATTCATGCGTAGGATTTCGTACAATGAAAAGAGATGATGGTACAGGTATCCTAGGTGTTACATCAGGCATATACCGTAGGAGGAATCCCTAATCAGTGAACTAGAGTTAGGTGATGGTTGTGGTTTCATGTTAATATGATATATGGTTGTAATTGCTTCATTGTATTGCATGTAGGTATTCAAATGTTGCATTATTGATCACACCTAATATAAATGAGTATGAACAAATAACTATATGCCATGAATCATCTTTTGATTATATGATTATAAGAATGTACATTGTGATTCTGATTGTGGTATGTCGAATGGAATGGGTGTTACGTTCTGACACACTAACTGGGATCGGATGTCACGTACCGACATACATATTGGAATGGGTGTCATGATCAGACAGTCTAACTTGGAACGGGTGTCACGATCCGGCACACTAACAGTTTGGGTATGGGTTCCGTGAGAGGACCAATGAATTGTCATAACTACTTGTTAAGAGAATGTGGAATTGTACATTGCTCTTGAAATGATAACTATATTGTGTATTATATATAGATATATGTGTGGGTTGCGGTTTTGTAAGTTAATTGGGTATATCTGTTTGTGTAATGAATTATGAATGGTTAGGCCCAAATCGGGATGTGATATGATAAGTGGAGACCAAGGGTCTAGGTGTCACTATGTGTACCTTAGAGAGGTGGTAATGTGTATTGTCATGGATGATCGGGGTGGCTTTACGTCGTAATTGTTTAATAGTAAGTATTACCCGGATAGGGGACTAGTATTGAAACGGTTAATAGGCTTGATAGAAAGTACTATGGAGTCAAGGGTTGAGTGGTGATGTGGAAGACGTAAGGGCGTGCCGTGAGTGGTTGGTCGGGTTGGTAGTAGTTATATTCGGGATCTCCTTCGAGAGACAGAATGGTTAAGTTATGATGAAGAACAGAACAAATACGGGGTTAGAGTCAAGTATACTAGTATGCTTAAGTTTCCGGAGATGGTAAGGGCATGAAATATAAAGGTAGAGGAATGAATAGTCTTATTGAATATTTTTGCTGGTCGATTTCTTACAGTATGCGGTGGGTATTCGGGTTGACCGATGATGCCTACTAGTACATGTGGTTTTGTACTGATACTACTCTTGCTATGCCTTTTGGGCATAGTCTGGATGCAGGTTCGACGATGTCTCATAGGTGAAGACGAAGATAATCTCCAACAACTTCCATGTTTCCTTCCATGTAGTGGGAGCTGTATCTTTTATTATTGCGTTCGTATCTTGTAATCTTAGAAGTTCTTGTACCTGTTTAGACTAGATTCCTGGGTATGTTAATTACTTTACAAGTCTTAACTCGAAATGTTTAAAACTCTTATTTTATGAAAATCTCCTTGAATAACTTTTATCTTAGTTTTCTTAATCTTCCGCATGTTTTAACCATTTGGGAATTGAGGGTTCTCCTACTTAGGTGTTAGAGTAGGTGCCCGCATGGCCCGATGAGTTGGGTCATGACAAATTGGTATCACAGCCTAGGTTACCGGTCTCCACGTACAAGAGCAAATGTGGAGTAGACTCCTGCGGATGGGTGTGTTGACGTACACATCTAATCTTCAGGAAGCTATGAAGCATTCTAGGAAATTGTTCCATCTTTCTCTCCTTTCGTGCGAGTTGTCGCTTGTGGTATGAGTTGAGTCCAATTGGTATCTCGACAAAGTAAACCGGAAGCCATATTCACGGCTGACGGAACCTAAGCAAGGTAATGGAACTAGGAAGGTTCCAATTGGTATCTGGCCTTAGAGGTTGTACGAAGGAATGGATGATCATTAATGATCATCTATGGATGCGAACTAACTAATAATGTGGATTTGTTGTGAGTTGTAGTTTGTAACTGGGAAGGTGTGTTCATTGTTGTCTGAATTAACTGTTGGTGTGAAAAGTCTATTACTTGAATGCTTTGATATGATTATGTGCTCAGTATTGCTTGTCTGGATGTTGAAAATTTTGCAAGTTGTAACTGCTGGAGTGTCATGAAACTTGTTGTGAAATGAAAGTCATCACTGGGTTAGGTGCAAGGGTCTAGATAACCTACGATGTGATTCGTAAATTAAATATGGACGCATGTTGCAACCGATTAAACCATGAGAGTGATGAGAATACTCTTAGGATGTGCATGCTTGTTGTGTGGCAATTGTGGGAATGAATTTAGGGCGTACTCTGTTGGGTTGACCCAGGGGTAGACAACGAATATCCCAGCTAAGAGTATCATCTTAAATGCTTAGTTATAGCCTGGGAATCAATGGGAAATTTTAGAAAACAAGAAAAACCCCAGAAAATTATTGGCAGGGCTTCTGTTTCCGTCAGGGTCGCTGGGGCGGGATTATTTCCTCCAAGGTGAGGCCGCTAGCGCGGGATTTCTCCGGACAGAGCGGGACAGGGTGAGACAGAATCTCAGCCCTGTCTCCCCTGCTTTTCCCTAGTCCCACATATAAACCCCAAATCGTGTATAGGTTAATCCTGCAATTCAATCAATGCTCAGCAATCGAAAATGAGATATAAACACCTAGCATTTAATTATCAGCTACGAGAAACAACAAAAAAACCAGCATCCATGTGCTACAAAAAGTATAGGAAAAACGGAAAGGGAAATGAAATTTTTTTCATTACAAGCCCAAGAGGGGCGAAAAGCCAATCAAGATCCTATGAGTGGGAGGTGTCATCATCAGAGTCGGGTCCTCCGGGGGTACCAAACCAATCACGGCCTCGTCCAGGAGTGTAAACTGCCGGAAGTCTCCTTCCTCAACTCGGGGAATCTCTTGTCCAAGGGCAACACAAGAGAATATGACCTTCATGGTTTTCCACATTCGGACCATCAGTGTTATCCTCTCCAAACCCTTCCTCCTCTCTTGGCGCAGCTCACGATGGAGCATCTCAACCTCCAGGGTAGTGTTGGGTGGAATCGAAGTGGTGTTAGCAAAAGAATGTCCCAATCTCCTCCAGAAAGCCGCCAAGTCCTCCTCCACCTGTGCACCTAAGAATGGGGGCTGGGACCGAGTGGGAAGAGTGATGTTGCCTGAACCGTCTTCCCCTTCCTCATCATCCGCCTCCGCAGACGTCTGACTGCTGCCGGCCCTATCCGTCCTTCTCTTCTTGCTCCTGGAAGTAGAACCCGGTCTAACCAAAAGTGGCTGAAGAGGGGGATCCATAGGAAGTACCTCATCAGTGTCTAAGAGGGGCACCCCCGACCGTTTGCACAACGCGGTCACGAGTCCTGGTAGGAAGAAGGCCTTCTTTTTACCCCGATAGAACATCTTCCATTCTGAGATAATCTGCGGTCCCACATTTACCTCAATTCCCTGCATAGTGCACGCCACAACCATGGCCCGAGGAAATGTCACGTCGGTGCGGTTGCCCGACGGGCGGATCCTCCTAGTAACCAAGTGCTGCCACCTCATAGAATCTGGTGACTAGTCCACGCTAGTGATGCCCTGTCACGACCCGAGCCTACACCCTGGACGTGGCCGACACTCAAGAACCATTGTTGGTCCCCAAGCGAACCCTCATCCTGGCTGACTACAAGCGGAAGACTAACTCAAGCATACAAAGCTTTAAATCTGAATAAAAAATTCATGAAACTCAATTACAAAGCTTTAACTCAAATGAAAAAACTCTAAATAAAAATAAATTATTCAACTCGCCATAAATTAGGCAACTTAAGTCTTTAAAACATCTAACAAAATAAATGAACAGACTTCTGAAACTCTACTGTCTATCTATGAAGCCTTTAACATACAAAGATGGAAGTTGAGACAAGACGCACGACATCCTAACAGCTGATATAACTAAAGTACAAGTCGAACCCTCCATGTGGTACCAACGAAGCTCCTATTGATGACCCTGAATACATGTATCTGCATCATGAAACGATGCAGGCCAAATGGCTTAGTACGTGGAATGTACGAGCATGTAAGGGGAATTCTAAAGCATAAACATAAGCTTGAACTGGTGGGATAGAAACATACTTACCTCTTCTCAACTCACTCAACTCAACTCAACTCAAAGAAACATAGTTCAATTCAACTCAGAGAAAGTAGGGCTCAATTCAATGATAAGATATTCAACTCAGTGATGTAAGGCTCAACTCAACAATAAGATATTCAACTCAGTGAAATAAGGCTCAACTCAACAATAGGATATTCAACTCAGTGAAATAAGGCTCAACTCAATTATAAGATACTCAACTCTGGTACTCAACTCTGGATACTCAACTCTTGATACTCAACTCAATATAAAGCAACAATACATATGCAATATATGGAAAACTTTTAAAACGGTAGAAGGTAACTCAATGTATTAAAAAATTCAATAGAAACCCAGTTTGTATGCAAGGATACAATATAAACTCTGTTTGTATATAAAAATACAAAATAAACTCTGTGTATATATTAATACAAAGTATCTCTATGTATTAAAGAATACCAAATATCTCTGTGTATTAAAGGATACAAAATATAACTTTGTATTAAAGATTACAAAATATAACTATGGGAGTTTCTCTAACTGACAACCATCACTTAAGAGCTATGTGATTGTACATCGTTTTGCCTCACGCTGCCAGGGCCGTCCTATACCTTGTTGGGGGCATAGAAGCTAACTACTAAGTGGATCCACTAGTCTATGCTAAAAAGCACTAAGGAATCATCTAAAAAGTATGACCCTTTTCTACCCACGTTGGCTACATGGTTTATGGGGGCTGTGAGTGGTCTGAACTCTCCCCCATATCGGTGCTCAGTACTACTCCCAAAATATAACTAGCTCATATGTTTAAAAACATAACTCTTTCTATGATTTGAGATAATTGCTCAAAACTAGCCCAAAGGCTCTCTTGGAAATCAGTGTTTCCTCTCTTGATTAAATGTGAAAATATTTACTCTTTATTGAAAACTAGCTCAAAGGCTTTTTTAAAAATCGGTGTTTCCTCTCTTTTAAATGTGAAAACATATACTTTTGGGAATACATAGTTCCCATATATCATTTTAAATAAAATGAACTCGACTCTACTCTTTCTCAACTCAAGTGCTCAAGTCTTAAAACAATTTTAGAAAAAAATTGTAAAGGACTTCTTAGAATAAAGTTCATGCTGAAATATTGACATGAATGACTCAATTCAAGGTTTTCAATAACCATAACCAGAACTCAATACTCGATACTCAACAACTCAGAGGGTTCATGCGGAAATATGGGCATGAACAATCTCAACTCAAGCATTTCAAAGATACTTCTCATCTCAAGACTACTCGACTTATAGGGTTCATGCGGAATTATGGGCATGAACTACTCAACACAAGGACTTCATGGGTAATATGTAATAGTCCCATGATTAGGAATAACATCTCAAAAGGGAATAGGAACTCAATACTCAAGACTTAGAACTTGAAGATACTACTCATCTCAAATATACTCAATTTATGGAGTTCATACAGAATTATGGGCATGAACTACTCAACTCAAGGAATTCATGGGTTATATGTAATAGTGCCATGATAAGGAATAAAATCTCAAAAGGGATTAGGAACTCAATACTCAAGACTTAGAACTTGAAGATACTACTCTCTCAAAGATACTCAATTTATGGAGTTCATGCGGAATTATGGGCATGAACGACTCGACTCAAGGGTCTACATAACAATATGGAACTCATGTATATGACTCTTCTCATTCTCATACTTACTTCCTCAAAACTCAGTTTAAAATTCAAGTGTTGGCTTTGAAAAAGTTCTCAAGATTTATAACCCAAAATAGGGTTCATGCTGAATTATAGACATGAACAAGTCAATTCAAGGATCTCAATAAAAATATAGAAACTCAATACTTAGGAATAGAATTTTTAAAAGAATCGGGAATTCAAGAACTCAAAATCAACTTAGCTCAAGAATACTCAAATCTAGGGGTAGAATCCTAGATTTCTCTTTTACTGATTTGAAAGTAGATGTAGGGCGTGAGGACGAACTAGTCCAACACTATGATAGCCTTACATACTTGGAAAAAATAAGGTTCTTGAAGAATCTTAAAGAATCTTTAAGAAGAAGTTGACTAGCAGAAGGTAAACAATAAAGAAAACCTTTCTTGAGATTCTTGAATTAGTTTCTTGAAATCTCTATAGCCAAGAATTAGGATTTTCATTAGTGATCCATAATTGTATGGAGGAATTTGAGTTGAAAAGAATGGAATTCTTGGAGAAAGACTTACCTTGAAAAAGAATCTTGAAAAAGATTGAAAGAATCTTGAATGGAGTCTTCTACTTTGATTTTTCCTTAGAGTTTTTCCCTAGGGTTTGAGAGAGAAGAGAATGATGGATTAAAAGATGAAAATCTGATTGTTTTGAGCCTTTTATTATTCAAGAAATTCGTTTAGGGTTTTCTTGGAGGTAAAAAAAAAACAACCCTTTTTAATGTTTTCCCGTCGGCTAATTCGTAACAGCACTGTATAGGTTACTAAAATAGTCATAACTTTTTACTCAGAATTTGGATTG
>JAJONR010000553.1:0-190453 GCA_029582245.1 Solanum etuberosum
AATGACCAAGTTTATAACATGCTGAGACTGAAATCTGACTATAACTGATAACATGGTCAATGCAATAGAATCTGACTGTGAGGGAGCTACTAATAACCGACATAAAACCACATGAGCTAAATGTGGAGTCCGATGTATACTTCCCATCGAGAGGACCGAATTTACCCTGCCATAGGTATAGAGGTATGACTGGTGTGATCACTAAAATGATGCCCACAGAGGGGACTTACAACCTACGGGGCACGTAGTTCTGGGACATGAGGGTGACTGACCCTAGTCCAACTTGGTATTAACTCTACTCCCAACTGATTATGTAAATAACACATTATGAATGGATTTATGTAATACTGGATATCTTAAAATACTGACATGCAAAATCTGAGAACGCAACATTAATGTACTAATAATGAAACATTCAAATCTGAGGCATGTATATCTCAAATAACTGACCTAGCATGTGTAATTCATGAACTAAAAGAGCTACATAGCTAGGGTTCTGAGTTTAGGAAAGCATCTATCCAAACAATACTAAAATCATGATAATCTGATTAGGAACATTAAAGTAACTAATTCATAATGATCAGCTAAAATTCTAGAAACCCTAGGTCTAGATAAAATTAAGGGAATCAAGAATCTGACTAAATTCTAGGGACCTAATGGGTGAAAGGAACCCACTAGTGAAATCCCACATACCTGGTGACGAAATTCACAGAGAAATCCTTCGATTTCGGGGCTGGAACTGATGAAAACTCGTTGCGTTCTTGAACTAGGGTTGTTCGACTTTCTCCTTTATTTTGCTCTAAGTTTGATGAATTTTTGATGAAAAATTGATTAGGTTAGATTCTAATTAGTTTACTAGGCTAAAACTGACTAAAGCTGCGTAGTTTAGGAGTCCAACGCATGAGGAAAAGACCAAACGACCCCTGACTTAAAATCTGATGAAGCCATTGACAAGACTGATCGACGGTCCGTGGACTGATCCACGATCCGTCCTGTCAATCCATCGATCGACTTCAGAGACCAGGTTTTGATGGGTCCTGAGGGTCTCGACCTATAGACGGATTGACGGTCCATGGACTGATCCACAATCCGTCTTGTCAGTCCGTCGATCGACTTCAAAGACCAGGTTCTAAGGGATCCTGAGGATCTCGACCTACAGACGGATCGACGGTCCGTGGACTGATCCACGATCCGTCTTGTCCGACCGTGGGTCATGCCTTAGAATAGTTTTTGTTTGAGTTTCTGGGGATTGCAGGTGGCCATCCACGAACCACCAGCACGGGCCGTGGATCACCCTACAGTCCGTGGGTTACACTTTCAACTTCTGGAAATCTGCATTTTGGTCTGTTTTCGGATATAGGGTGTTACAGTATTCTAGGATAACCAATCCAAGCTCGTTTCATTAGGATATCTCTTACTCTTTGATTCAATTAGGTGATAAAGCCTTTCAACCTAAGAATCCTTATTATGTGAGAAAACCTTTCACATCTTACTCTTATGTGTATATGAGAAAATATTTACAATAACACATCATGATCATCATCACTGATACTCTCCTCTCGAAGCATTCTTAAAACATTTATAAAGATTTCATAAGAAAATGCATAATTCCATAATTTACCTCTTGAGGTTCAAAATACACTTTCAATCATCAATACTTAGAAAACATGGTTTATATATGGATTTCATCATAAATTCAAGTAAAACTAGTAATACATGCTTAATTTCAAAAAACTCTTCCTTTACAATCAAAATCCACATCGCATGATTCATAACTTGAAAACATGGGAGTTACATGGATTCATGGGGAAATCATCATAAAATCATAGTATTTCATTAATTCATGCATAAGAGATAATAATTCAATCATTTAAATCAACATTGAAGAGAACCCATGACAATTGAAGAAAATCCTAACTCAATTAGGGAATTCTAATCTTTGAAATAGAGGAATTTGGGAACTCTATGAATGAAAGGAATCCATGGATGAAACTTATCATACCTAAAAGTCCATTGCTTATCTTCAATGGAGGAATTGAGACTTGATCTTGATCCTAGCTTGAATCCTTTCTTCTTCTTCTTCTTCAAGTTTCTAGAGAGAGAAATATTTTGGGGAGGAAGAACTTTGATTTTCTTTTGTGTTTTGGAAATAATTACTTGAATGTTTGGGGTTAAAATCATTTATATAGGGGTCCTAGCCTTAGGCAAAACGACATAGCTTTGATTTAATTAAAACTGGAATAGACCCAAAAACCCCTGAACTGATAACTATCGACTCAGTGCCACGAGGGGCACCACGGCCCGTCAAGGGTCACACGGCCCGTAGTGGTTCCCGTGGTCCCTTGACCAGTGGCTAGGTTGCCACCCCCCCTTCCCCCTAAAATCTAAGTAAAGCCCACGACACCTCCCACGGCCCGTTGTGGCCTTCACGAGCCGTCTAGTGGCTCATGGGGAGAGTCCTGTTCTGGGGAAGCTTGGGAGCTCATTGCCGAGCTCACCACGGCCATTACCACGAGCTGTGGTCCCCACCACGAGCCATCATGGTGGTCGTGGGAGGTGAGGCAGTGCTTGGTGAAGGCTGCCCAAGCTTCCTTCCTTGTCTCTTTCCCTCTCACTTAGCTCTAGCTTAGCCTACTAGATTTCGAGGTGTTACATTATCTCCACCTTGGAAACATTCATCCTCGAATGACAGTCTAGACACCTCTTGAAAGAAAAGACTCAATACTAGCAGCCCAACATGTATGCAATCTCATCAAAATGCACAAAACCACGGTGGAAACATCAACTCAAAGCTAAAGATACTCAATGCACCATAAGGAAAGTAGGAACTAGACCTAACAAACCAATATGCATGAAATTTCAAAATTTCTCATTTTCAAGGAGGAACTACCTTCTCCAAGCTAAAAGCATGCTCAACACAATCTCATGGAGCCTTTATGCAATTCGTTCTCAAAAAGCATAGCTAAAGCATGTTCATCAATTCATCTCATGAAGTCTATAGGCAACTCATACTCAATGCACAACAACAATAACATGAGGAAAATCAATAATGTAACCCATTTTCTTTCAAAACACAAGTTTTTCTTGAACATGCATAACATAATGAAATCATGGAAACACATAAAACACATGACTCCAAAACAAAGGACACACCAAGAGGAACTCATTACCTCAAGCTAGAGTAGGGGTAGAAGGAAAAAGATGAGGATATCAGGACATCATATCGGCTGCGGCCTCCCAAGTAGAACTCTCAACTAAATGATTCCTCCACAATACTTTCACGGAAGTAACTTCCTTGTTTCTCAACTTCTTAACTTGCCGGTCTAAAATCTCAATCGTAACTTCCTCATAAGAAAGACTTTCATCAACTCCCAACCTGTAACACCCCAACTTTTCAGAACTCTAACTTAACTCGTACCTTCATGGCAAGATGAAGAGTGATTAATATATAAGTAATAATGTGGGTCATATTTTATGTTATCAAGAGTCACATCTTAATTTTTGAAAGATTTCTCTGAAATTTAGTGAAAATGTCTCGGAGGTTTTCTCCCAAAATAAGAAGCGTTAGAGGGCCTATAATTTATTATAATCAAAGGTCTACGAGTCTAGTTTCCAACGCATCAAACCGTTCATTCATACGACATAAGAATAGAGAGATATTCACCTTTTTGTACCAACTGCACAGTAGAGGCGGCTAGTGGGTCCCATAGTTCGGTGGAACCTTATAAGATAGCATCTTCTTCATTTTTCTTCATTCTAGCTCGTAAGAAACCCACAAAAATTAGAGAATTACACCTCAAATCACCCTTGTGTGATCATGATCTCTTCTTGGCTCCTTTTCAAAAATTACCCTATGTCGCGAACTCGTCATTTTTTGTATAGTTTTTATGGTGAATTGAGTGGTGTAGCTCCGTGGAGGTTGTGGCAGCAGGGTTTTTTCAGTAGTTTGATTTTATTCAAGTGTTCTGGGCGTGTAAAAGGTAGGAACCATCATTTATCAGTTTATGGATACCTTAGGTCTCGAATAGTAATTTACAATAGGAATCCGTATCGATTGTCGAATTGTCGTAGTAATTCTTGTCCTTAATTACTGATTGATTTTACTTTTTTTTAATGTTGTAGTGGCGCGGACAGAGGTATTATTCAGTATAAATTATAAAGGAAAAGGTATGTTAAGGCAATTCCCTTTGTTCTACTTATCTTCTTAAAGCTTGGGAGTGATATAATAGGGTAGTTAATGTTGGTGATATTGTACATATAATTGTGAGTGGTTGGCTAATTGAGTGGTTATAAACCCTCATTTTAGGGACTCATAATCAGTTAAGAACGACCCTAAGTTGGGAACGACTTGGAGACTATTCATATATATTGTTTATAGATAAATTGCTCACCTTCAGCCAATTCAATTGTTTGTTGTCACCCTTGGGGCTATTGTGGTTAGTTGTTGAGCTATGAACTACCTATGGGGGCAATGATTTTGGCTAAGAGGACAATGTTATTGCCTAAGAGGGCTATGTGTTGCCCACAGGGCTATATTGGTGCCAAAGAGTGTTATGTGTTGCCTACAGGGCTATTTTGACGCAGAAAAGGGCTATGTCTTGCCTACAGGGCTATGTTGATGCAAAAGAGGGCTATGCACTGCCTACGGGGCTATATCGTTGCCAAAAAGGGCTATGTGACTTCTTACAAAGACAAGGGGTTACCGATAGGGTATGTAGATTGATTTGGCACCTTCTAGGCATATGGGGGCCTAGGTAGGTGGTATGTTGTTTGTACCTGCCAAGCTTATGGGGATTGGTTAGGTTTCTGTTTGATCATTTTTGTATGTTTAGATTCAGCAGTGGGTTAGCATACTTATCTTAATTTTGATTTCCTTAGTTGATTGCTTTTGGTATATTATGATACATTATCATTTAGTTTATCGCCTTTAATACTTTGTATATTTTTTCATACTGATGCCCCATTTCTTGGGGGACGTTGCATTCATGCTTGCAGGTCCCGATAGACAACTCGATAGACCTCCCCAACAACACGATTGAGTTCCAGTAGGTTGGCTAGCCCCTTTCCTTCAGAGATGCCAAAGTTTAAAGGTTTGTTGGATTTTGTTGTATGTAGTTTTTGGGTATGTCGGGGCCCTGTCCCGACCAAGATTTACTACTCTTAGAGGCTTGCAGACTAGTGTGTCGGGTTGTACAACCACGTTATTATCCATGTTGACCTTGTTTGTTGGTTGGCCGAAGTTTGGTGATGGTTTATTTTATTGGCTTGACACATAGTATTTCTTCATTTTTGTATAGAGATAATGGCGGCTTTGGAAGCCCATATAGTGTTTACATTTTCCTAGATATCATGGTGGCCTCGACGGCCCAAATAGGGTTTATGTGGTAGCTGGTTTTTATTTATATGAATCGTGGGAGTAGTTATATTCTTTATAGGGTTTTTGACAGGGGCCTTGCCAGCCAAGGGCATATTTTTAAGCTGAGATATACTTGTTTGTTTTCCTAACTATGTGTGGCTTCTCCGTGCCATAATAAAATGGCTAAGCAAGGTCGGCTCAGTCCCAAGTTATGGTATTAGGTGCCAGTTGTGCCCTTTGAATTGCGGCGTGACAAACTTAGTATTAGAGCAACATCGTATCCTAGGGAGTCTGCAAGCCGTGTCTAGTAGAAACTTGTTTATAAAAGTGTTGCACACCACATTTTATAAACAGGAAGCTACAAGGCATGTTAGATTGGCTATCCTTCTTCTGCTCACCTCGTCCTATAGAGTTGTGTCTTAAGGGTTTAGTTTTTGAGCTTATCATTAATGTTTGTATACAGAGAGAGATGGCTGACACAAGACAAACCGCAATTAGCCAGGGGCTAGACGCAGCTGTAGGTGAGGGTACTGGCAAGGTACCACCGGTTGACACAGCCCATTGTGAGACCTAGAAGGAGACATCTTCTCAGCCCGCTATAGCTTCTCCAAAAACTCAGGATCCTTTGAGGGCTACCGAATCCCCAACACCACCAGAAGTAGCGACTCCAGCTCCTCATGTTCCCTCTGATCATGATTTCTAGAGTGAAGTGTGTCTGTTAGCACAGTTAGTAGCTGCAAAGCACCAGCCAGTTGCATCAGGAGTTGCCGGACCTTCCGAAGATCCTGGAAGTTTGAGATTTCAAGAGTTTATAGCGTTGAGTCCTCCATATTTTACAGGGACAAATCGTAGGGAGGACCCTCAAAATTTTGTTGATCAACTTCACAGGATCTTCAGGGTCATGCATGCCTCAGCGACAGAGTCAGTTGAATTAGCAGCATTCTGATTGCGTGATGTTGCAGTATTTTGGTACGAGAGTTAGGAGAGATCCATGGGGAAGATGCACCTCCACCCTCTTGGGATAGCTTTACTGAAGCTTTCATAGATCACTATCTGCCTCGAGAGATTTAGGATGCCCGGGTAGATCAATTCCCAAACCTTCGACAGGGAAGCATGAGTGTCCGAGAGTACGGCCTGAGATTTGATTTATTTGCTAGGTATGCACCAACTTTTGTTGATACGATGTATGACAGGGTGCGAAGATTTGTGGGAGGGCTTGATTCAAACTATATTGATGCTTGCACTACCACTGACCTAAATGATAATATGGATATCTCATGAATTCAGGCCTTTGCACAAAGCATAGAAGAGCGTTGTCATCAGCTGTATATGAGGGAGAGGGTTGATAGAGAGCAGCAGAAGAGGGCTAGGCCTGCTAGTTCATAGGAAGAGTTTCAGAGTGGTCCCTAACCTCGATATCCTAGTAGGCCACCAAGACCTCCACTACCACAGTTCCAAGGTAGTAGAGTTAATCATCGTGGACAGTTAGGTCCAGGAGAGGGTTCACGGGTATCTGGCTATCAGCAACAGATGAGTTCAAGCAAAGCCATGTCAGGCCCACCGCGTTGTGCTACATGCGGTAGGATGCATTTTGAGAGATGTAGGCAGGGTTCCACAGGTTCTTATTCTTGTGGCAAGGAGGGGAATGTGTGGAGGAATTGCCTGACCATAGGTCAGAGTGGTATGGGTCAGTCGATTGGGTCAGTAGTAGGTTCCGCTTCATCAGCACATTCTGCGGGGCGTGGACCTCAGACTTCAGTAGTTAGAGGTAAAGGGAGATGGGGAACATTTAGTTCTGGTAGTGGCAAGAATCGTGTTTATGCACTAGCAGACCGACAGGACTCAGAGTCATCCTCTGACGTTGTGACAGGTACATTGATTGTTTGTTGTCATTATACTTATGCTTTGATAGATCCAGGATCTACCCTATCCTATGTTACTCCATTTATTGAGGGGAATTTGTCTATAAAAGCAGAGTTATTACGTCGACCCTTCATTGT
This sequence comes from Solanum etuberosum, assembly GCA_029582245.1. Lineage (NCBI taxonomy): Eukaryota > Viridiplantae > Streptophyta > Magnoliopsida > Solanales > Solanaceae > Solanum > Solanum etuberosum. The sequence continues at coordinate 7,357 of JAJONR010000553.1, forward strand.
GTCTACACCAATTGGTGAGTCTATTATTGCCAATAGAATCTACCGAGGTTACACAGTAGAAATTATCGATCGTCAAACCTCTGTAGACCTGGTAGAGTTAGAGATGGTCAATTTCGACGTCATTATGGGTATGGATTGGCTAGCGTCTTGTTATGCTAATGTTGAGTGCTGGACAAAGATTGGTAGATTTTTTTCTAGGAGAGGTAGTACGAGAATGGAAAGGTAATACAGCAGCACCGAAAGGTAAGTTTATTTCCTATCTTAAGACAAAAAGGATGATTACTAAGGGTTGCATTTATAATCTTGTTCGAGTTGGGGATATGGATGTAGAACCACCGATTCTCCCATCTATTCCGGTGGTTAATGAGTTTCTGGATGTATTTCCAAATGATCTTCTTGGTATCCCGCAAGAACGGGAAATTGATTTTGCTATCGATATGCTACGAGGTACATAACCCATATTTGTCCCTCCTTATAGAATGGCTCCTGCTGAGCTAAAGGAGTTGAAGGATCAGTTGAAATACTTGCTTGATAAAGGCTTTATCAGGCCCAGTGCTTCACCATGGGGTGCGCCAGTATTATTTATGAGAAAAAAGGATGGCTCGCTGAGGATGTGTATCGATAATCGACAGTTGAACAAGGCTACTATAAAGAATAGGTATCCACTTTTGAGGATCGATGACTTGCTTGATCAACTACAAGGTGCTAAGTAATTCTCGAAGATTGATTTGAGATCAGGGTACCATCTGGTACGAGTTCGGGAGAAAGATATTCCGAAGACATCTTTTAGAACTAGATATGGGCATTTTGAGTTTTTGGTGATGTCTTTCGTATTGACCAATGCCCCGATAGTGTTTATGGACCTGATGAATAGCATATTCAGGCCGTATCTAGACACCTTTTGATTGTATTTATTGATGATATTTTTGTCTAATCGCATTCAAAAGTTGAGCATGTAGATCATTTGCGAGCAGTCCTTCAGGTTCTTCGAGAGCAGGAACTTTACACAAAGCTCTCTAAGTGTGAGTTGTGGTGGAGCTCTATTTCTTTCCTAGGCCATATTGTATTAGATGCGGGAATTATGGTTGATACACAGAAGATTGATGCCGTGAAGACTTGGCCTAGACCCACAACTCCGACAGAGGTTCGTAGTTTCTTAGGGTTAGCTGGGTACTACAGAAGGTTTGTATAGGGGTTTTCTTCACTTTCAGCGCCACTAACCAAGCTGACTCACAAAGCAGTTAAGTATCTGTGGACTGAGGCTTGCGAGCATAGTTTCCAGGAGCTGACGGACAGGTTGACAGTAGCACCAGTCCTAGCCTTGCCGGAGGGTTCAGAGGGCTATGCAGTGTACTGCGATGCTTCTAGTATTGGGTTAGGATGTGTTTTGATGCAACATGGTAAGGTGATCGCATATGCTTCAAGGCAGTTGAGAAAGCATGAGAAGAACTACCCAACTCATGATTTAGAGTTCGCTGCAGTTGTGCATGCACTGAAGATTTGGAGACACTATCTATATTGCGTTCATGTGGACATTTTCACAGATCATAAGAACCTTTAGTACATCTTTAGATAGAAGGAATTGAATCTTCGACAACGTCGATGGCTTGAGTTACTGAAAGACTACGACGTAGATATTTTATATCATCCAGGGAAGGTGAATGTGGTAGCTGATGCCCTCAGTCGTAGATCAATGGGATGTTTATCATATTTAGGTGTTCAGAGGCATCAATGGGATGTTTATCATATTTGAGCCACACCTTTTGGTTGATAAGCAGCCAACTCCGCCTTTTCCACCGGCATCACTCCCATGATTATCAAAACGTTATAGACCTCATCAATAAACTCTTGAGGATCCTCCTCAACCTTAGAACCATGAAACTCCAGAGGATTCATCCTAGTGAAGTCCCTCACTCTGAAGCCGCCGTGCCCATATTTGGGTTTACAGGGACCGCAACCTCCCTTTTGGCTTGGGCCGTCATGGCTTGTGCCAACACTTGAAAAGCAGCCTTAAACTCTGCATTAGACACTTGTTCGGCCAAAGGATCGACCGGAACTTGAGGAGCTTGGGGAGGAGCTTCTTGTTCCTCATTCTCCCTCACATTCCTTCTAACATGACGTCTTTGGGTAGCCATATCCTGAAGCACATAGGGTAAGGATTAGGAGAGAGACCTTATAGAGTTAAGTTCTATCGCACGACTTTAGAGTAATGAAAGAAGTGGAGTTTCCTAATCATCTTGTAGCCTCTATTTCATAAATGTGGCGTGCTTCACACTTATGAACAAGACTCTACTAGACGTGGCTTATGAGAAATCCTAAGATCATTCTAAATCTTATGCTCTGATTACCAAGTTTGTCACAACCCAGGAGTACCCCTTAGAAGTAACATGGCGTATAGAACTCCGAAGGAGTCCATACAAGCCACTTAACTCTCATAACATAAGAAATAGAACAATAAGAGTAAAACAATAGTCCAAGTCCAAAACATTTTATAAAGGCAAAGCGGAAGTCTAATACACTTGTCTCATTATAGCCATCTAATACAATAGAATAAAATTGGGACTAGCCCATACATCATGTCAAAAAGTGAAATACAAGAAAACGAACTAAAACAATGAAATTCATTCTCGAAACATGAGGACTCAGCAAAGCTCAGAAAATCTCAAGTCAACCTCTTGCCCCAAAACTGATGACCATAACTGTTGGACCCTACATTTGGGGAAATGTACGCAAGATTATGTGTTAGAACAAAACAACGTACCAAGTATGATAGCTATGCATAAAATTTTTAAAACATGCAAAAAATGACATTTCATTTCATTACATGCAACTGACCAAGCTAAAACATGATATAAGGGAGTTAGAAAACATAACTCATAAACCAAGGTCAAATGCAAGCTAACATCATCTTTAAAACCTTTGAACTCATATACGATACTTCTTGAAGTAACCTTAGTTCATTATTAATGTGGGAAATTAGCCTTAACCGATATAGAGACCATGTAAGCTATAACATGATCCCCCGTTGTCTCCCACACCGAAAAGGATTGTCCTACTTGCCAAGGTAGAACCATGAACTTCTAGCCTAACTGGATCCACTAACTGATGTCTACTTTAGACAATCATCCTATGGAGGCACATAGGTAAGGGATAAAGAGATTGCTTCTAGAAACTCGACCTCTACTAATGTGAGAGCTTCCATCTAAATATCCTCTCGATGCTAAGCATAAATCACACAGAATAGTCATTTTTTACTTGACCTCATTATCCATGGAAAGACACGTCATCTTGACAACCCAAGATAAGTCATCATACATGGAAAGGTATCCTAGGATAACCAATCCAAGCTAGTTTCATTAGGATAGCTCTTACTCTTTGATTCAATTAGGTGAGAAAGCCTTTCAACCTAAGAATCCTTATTATGTGAGAAAACCTTTCAAATCTTACTCTTATGTGTATATGAGAAAATCCTTTCAATAACACATCATGATCATCCTCATTGATACTTTACTCTCAAAGCAACCTTAAAATATTTGCATAGATTTCATAAGAAAATGTATAATTCCATAATTTACCTCTTGAGGTTCAAAACCCACTTTCAATCATCAATACTTAGAAAAAATGGGTTAGATATGTATTTCATCATAAATTCATGTAAAACTAGTAATACATGATTAATTTCATAAAACTCTTCCTTTACAATAAAAAACCCACATCACATGATTCATAACATGAAAACATGGGGGTTACATGGGTTCATGGGTACATCATCATAAAATCATAGTATTTCATCAATTCATGCATAAGAGATCATAATTCAATCATTTAAATCAATATTGAAGAGAACCCATGACAATTGAAGAAAACCCTAACTCAATTGAGGAATTCTAATCTTTGAAATAGAGAAATTTGGGAACTCCATGAATGGAAGGAATCCATGGATGAAAACTATCAACCTCAAAGCCGAATTCTTAACTTCAATCGAGGAACTGAGGCTTGACCTTGATCCTAGCTTGAATGTTTTCTTCTTCTTCAAGTTCCTAGATAGAGAAATATTTTAGGGAGGAAGAGCTTTGATATTCTTTTGGGTTTTGGAAATAATGACTTGAATGGGTGAGCTTTAGGGTTAATATCACTTATATAGGGGTCCAAGGCTTAGGAAAAATGACGTAGCTTTGATTTAATTAAAACCCTTGAACTGATAAATGTCGACTCATTACCACAAGGGGCACCACGGCTCGTCAAGGATCATACGGCCCGGAGTGGTGCCCGTTGTCCCCTGAACAGTGGCTAGGTTGCCACCCCCTATTCCCCTAAAAGCTAAGTGAAGCCCATGACCCCTCCCACGGCCCGTGGTAGCCTTCACGAGTCGTCTAGTGGCTCGTGGGGAACGTCCTGTTTTGGGCAGCTTGGGAGCTTACTACCTAGCTCCACACGTCCATCACCACGACCCGTGGTCCCCACCACGAGCCATCATGGTGGTCGTGGGAGGTGAGGCAGTGCTTGGTGAAGGCTTCCCAAGCTTCCTTCCTTGGCTCTTGCCCTCTCACTTAGCTCTAGCTTAGGCTACTGGATTCCGAGGTGTTACAATTTATGCCGCCGAATGGACTCTGTGTTGAGATTTTGAGAAATTTTCTTGAAAGTATAAATTAATTTTTGAGAAGAAGTTTAAAGAAGGTACACAGTGTCAAAATGTGTAAAGTTTTGGCTAGGAAGTTTTGAGAAAATAGAGAGAACTTTTGATGTTTTTCACATATTGAACAATTTTTGTACGAGAGGATTTGCAGATTTTAGCTATTACTTGGGCATCAAGATTTTGATATTATTGAATCTTCTCATGGATAACCTTTTTGGTAAAAAAATTTTACTTTTTGTTATGTGTGGCTAAAACCACAATACTTAGGGTGTGATTATGTAGTCGAATTAGTTACTTAGCTTGTGGGTATTGTTCATTGTCAAATCTAATGTTGTTTTGATGTGGGTTTATTCATTTGTTCATGTTTTAACTTATAAACTGAAGTTTCTTTAGGCTTCAGATATTTTCACCTCGGTTTCTGGACTCATTTTTGTCTTCCTTTCACATTCAGCCGATTGCTGAGTACCACATTTTTTCGCCTTTCAAGGCTTAAATTTTTCACCAAGTAGTGTAGCCTTTGGCGAAGGTCAGCAAGTTTGCCTTATACATTCTGAGTTGCCGTTACTCTTTGAGTTCTCCAACCTACCTCAATTAGTTCAGTTGTTGTGCACGACCAATTTAGGTGAGGTTATACCCATTGGTTGATCTTCCATTCTTGTTAGGCGATCAACACTATGGAGTTTACATTTATTTTTAGGTTTTTGGACATTCTTTCAAACAAATATTCTTTTCTTGTCCCTTAGCCTTCATAGCTCAAAATGATCAAAATATCATTAGAATAGAACAAAATTAGGCATTGAGAATACAAATTGTTGAACTAAATAGGCCTCAAAGAGTGTAAAGCTACCACTTATTAATAAGCATGACCTCATGGAATCATGTCTTATACTCTACACCTGATAATTATTCCTAAGTAAAGTTTGTAAACTTAACCCGCAATCGCTCCCTTAGGTTGTTAGGTACATACTTCTCAAAGAAAGCCTCAGAGAACTTAACTCAGGTCATTAAAGGTTAATCCACTAGTACGCACTCAAGATAGAACCTCCACCACTGCTTTGTAGACCCATCTAGTTAAAAAAGAATATAATAAACACTGTAGGACTTCACTAACCCCGAGATTATGCAAGCTCTCCTGATAACTAACTAGATACTACAGGCATCGTCACTCGCAGCAAAAGTGAACTTGGGAGGAAAAAATATAAGAACCATCCCAACATCTTCTCTCTTAAAAGACATAGCTGGCTTAGCTACAGTAGGTGGAGTATAAGTCGAAATTGGTTCAACCACTAAATTGGTAGTCATAGTAGTATGATGTGCCTCTTGAGCCTAAGAACCTTGTGCCTGTTCCTGGGCTGAAGTCATATCTTCGTATCAAACTTAGGGTCCAACTGAAGTTCTAGGAAAAGTCCCTGCCTATGACATACCTTCCATAAAGTTGAGGATCCTAGATAATGTATCATGTAGAATTAGCGTGCCCACGAATTCTGGTGGAGGCAGGTTTTTCCTTACACAATCAGGCTGATGATGAACCTGATTAAACCTTACATCGGGCTCTTGTAACGGTGCCCGCTCTTGATCTTCATTTGGTGCTACAACCCAATCTTTTCCTTGACCTCTATCAAATAGCCCTGCTCCAACCTCAGGATTTGATCCCAAAGTCTATTTCTAATGCTCTGGAGAACAAACCTTTCCAAAAAGGCCTAAGAAAATTCAACCCATGTAACCGAAGGTAACCCAGTTGGTCTAGTCTCCTAGTAAGAACACCACAACTACATTTCTGACCAATACAGCTGATAAGTAATTATTCACCTCCTCTTAAATCCAGTTGTCCTAATATATATATCGCTCACAGAAAGTAGTAAGCAACTCATGGGCATTCTTCCCAGTTGTCCTAGAAAACCTCAGAAGTGACAATCTCAACAACACTCCGAGGAAATTGTGCTCCTCTAGCGAAATAGCTCTGACCATAATAACAGAAAAGGCATCAGATATTAGTGGTGACAGCACAACATGTGGAGCCACTGTGGTAGGCTAACCCTGCGGTGCTGGTGCAACTAGAGCTGGGGCACGATGGATTCCCTGTAAAACAATTATAAATTAGGTAATGGCCTCCTAAAGCTTAGGAGACATAACTGATCTAGGTGGTGGTTGGGTTGGTCCCGTCCCCACCGTCAATGGAGGAACTAGAGTTGCTTTAGGCGCCACCATTTGCTCTGAAGTACGTTGTCAATCACGAGTTTGTGTTCCTGCCGTAGAATTACGGTGCGGTCATCCTCAGGCCCTAGCTCGTTCTCATTGTACGGGCCTAGGTGGATTATCATCGGCCCCCTAACCACATGTGGAAGTCATTCTTTAAAAGATTGAAAGAGGTGAGATTTCCTGAAACCAATAAGACTAATGCTACTCAAAAGTGATACAAAAGAGAGAATATTCCTAATGAAGCCTTATAGCCTCCCGATGATAGGATACGAACGTCTCCACATCAATCCGCAGGACTCTACTAAGCAGTAACTTTGTACAAGTGAGACTAATAAGCCTGGATCTCTGATCCCAACTTGTCACAACTAAATATCTCTAGTCATAATTCCACCTACTATAACTCACGAATTGGTAAGCCAACCCATAACCAAGAATGTAAAGTAATAGGTGTAAAGGTAGAATATAAACAAGAATAAGCAGTTCAATATGTGGTAGAATAACATATCTTTATAAAACCAATTGTCCCTCCAAGAACATTGAAGTCACTAGCATACAACTACTACAATAATAGGTACAAGTTCTAAAAGTTGAGCAAATACACTTTATCCATCAAATAAAATTTGATCCTTGAACTTCCTTGCTAAACCGTATAGACACAAGTCTAGAATTATTTATCACCAATCAAAGCATTATATTTGGTTTCAGTTATTCATTAGTATCTACACTTAGATCGGTGTAATGTCGATCGAGAATTATTTAGAGCTTGTTATTTTCTAGGGCTTAAGGATTTTTCCTTCCTGTCAAGCTTGTGTTTATCCAGTGAAACACAATTTGGCTTGTATCATCTATCTATTCCTTTGCATGTATCACGGCCCTAAGTCATGCCATGATGAAGTCCACTACAACCCACTAAGTGGACAAGCGTAAACCCAAGACACAAGATGCGAAAGACACTATGTATATAGAACATAGGTAGATAAAAGGAAAAGATGAAAATAATATATATAGAAGAAAAGGTCATATCATATATATATATATATATATATATATATATATATATATATAAAATACAATACAAAATATACAAATAAGGCTCAAAAGTTACAAAGAGAAAAATGAACAGAAGATACAAACCCCCGGGACCTGGTGTTACTGATATATATGAGCTACTACGAACATAAAGTCATATATCTATACATAGAGCTGACTAGTCCGAAATACATAATGAAAGTTAGTATAAAGGAGGGATAGTAGAAAGTCTATGAAGGCCAGGAGCTCACCACAATCAAAGTCTGTGACAGCCATAGGAGATCAAAACGCTCAATAGTGAGGGTGGCTAGAACTGGGGGCTGCATCAGAAAATGATGCAGAAGTTCAGTATGAGTACAAAACACGGGTTACCCAGTAGGCATCATAGGCTGACCGAGCTCAAAATGATCAAATATAAATAAGAAACATGATGAAACTAACAAGTCAAGGGCAAATTAAGTCAAAATCAAGCTAATAAAAGAGAACATGTAGGATAATATCACTAACCAACAAGAATACAAACAACTAAAACAAACAATTCACTTAAAGGCAACTCACGCAATGCTACAATGTCAAACTCAAAATAAGGAGATATCAAAAGCCTGGAAGAAACATCAAGTCACCTGGAATGATACCTCAAGCTTAACCGTAAGGCAATGACCTGGATATATGTATGCACGAGCCACCCAGTATGGCACATCGAGCTTACCCATAACCGAGATATTTGTATCTACGAGTCGCCCGATAAGATGCTTCTAGCTCATCTACAATATAAAGCAAAAGTAAACTGTAGTCCAGCCAATCTATTGGGCCGCCTAGAATGATACATCAAGCTAATCAGAGTATAAGCAGCTAAAAGGTGTGATAAAATTAGGTAGAGGGACTTTTTACCACCTTTTTATTCAACAAAAGTCTCAAGGACTTCCAACTCATCTAGTTTAACTTCCTTTTGCGAGCCAAGCCATTTCTCTCTCAAAACTCAAGAAAATAAGAGCTCCGCAGAAGCATAATCATAATCAACTCATGGCAATCAGACAAAATCGTGAAGAGTACATGTCACAACACAAAGGACTAACGTGGGACTCCTGCTAATCCAAGCTCGTGGCCTTAGGCCAAACATTTTAATAAACAAACAGCAAAGAAGGGCAACTCAAGGAAATCCACTACATCAGTCAAACCAATACAAACTAGTAAAGCCCCATATGAACCTATGTTTCACGCCACTTAGAAGCATGGTCTAAGGATGCTATTCGCACAAGTATCACCTAAACTAAGTCACTTCCGACTAAACTTAAGCTATACGACTTCACTTATGTCCATAACTACCCAAGGATCAAGGTTTCAACCTAAATAATGTGATACTACCCAAATACATTTAATCTAACCAAGTCAAGTCTAAGAAAGGAAGCCATAACCTACCTAAAGGCTGAAAACCACACACGAGCTCAGTTCGAGTGCTTTTCACTTCAGGAGAGCCTCAGATTCGTACCAAGCTATTAAGAACACAACGACCAAGTCAATATGAGTCTAACAATACACATATCATTAACTCAAAAAACATACCAATAAAATAGCCCACGAATTGACGGAACCAAATTACAAAAAAGAAACTTTCATACTGCTCTTAGTGGGATAAGGATCACATGCCTGAAAGATGGATGCAAACGGAACTAAATTCTTTCCTCAAGTGGCTAAATTACATTACTTTAAAGTTTAGAAATCAAGGGCTTTGAGGCCGGAAAAGAAACTGAATTACGAAATTGAATTAGGGAATCGAAGTCATAAAAGCATAGTGGAGAGGAAATAGAAGAAAATTACCTTTAAAGCATAGAAATTGGCCAAGAAATGCTCCAAATTGTCCTAATCCAAGCTCTAACTCAAATGGGTTCTTTTTTGGGATAAAAGAATGAAAATGGGAATTTTTGAGGTTACTCCAGATGTGCAGCAGTCACTTCAGGCTTAGCATGACAGGGAGATTTTGACTCTCCTCCATTCCAGTTTCAGATAGTTTATGTCTTCCTGTTTTTACCCTGAGGACACTATTCTGTATTTTTGGTGGGGTGACGGTATCTTGATACCTATCCTCTTGGTTGTAGTTTTATTTGCGTACTTACTTTGTTTTGTTGTTATTTGTTGTTTTGAATATTTTCTGTAGTTTCTTTTTGGTCAAACTCTCTTGGTGTGAATAAATGTCGGTTTTGAATGATTAAATCTCTCTTGAGTTGTGTGTTAGTGTTGGTTGTTCTCTTGTACATTTAAGTGTCGATTTTTATCAATATTGATGACTTGGATAGTGCTCTCGATTAAATGATATGTTTTTGCATGTCCAAAGAGGGCAATTTGAATTGCATGAGTGATGTGTGAACTCTTAGCATCTCATTGTGACTAGCCGGGTTGTCAAGGTGAGTCTTGCAATGACCATTGCATGCAAGCTTAACTTATAGAATTATGACCGATGTGAGTGTTTGATGCCATGTGTGGTGAGGTCTACTTGAAAGTGTGCTTTTTCATACCTAGAACTTGCCCCGTTCATTTAATCGTCTAGCATTGGTGAATGAAAGAAATGATCTTAGGTAATAGTTTTTGAGAGTGAGCCAAATTACTATAGCCTTTTGTGTGACCACCTTGTGAGCGTCTGAACCTACCTTGGAACCATTTGAGCCTAATCCTTTCTTTGGATGAATAATGAACATAAATTGCCTTATCTTTCCCACCTAAAACATTCTTGAAGCATTGGTAATTTTGAATAGCCAACTTCAGTCAAAGGTCTAAGTTGGTGGTGTGGTGAGATTGAGCAATGAAATTGAGCAAGAAGTTTGTGAAATTTGTCCTTGGTTTCATGTGTCGAAAAAGATTGAACCCCTCCATATAAAAAAAGAGAAGAAGAAAAAGAAATGAAAAAGTTGCATTGAGTGTGTTTTGTAGTTGAAATAAAAGGGGTGTCCGATGAGCCATAACAAAAAATTTGGGTGTACATGAGTAAACCAAGGATGGGTTGTGAAGATAAAAAGGAATGAAAAGAAAGGAAAAGAAGTAGAATTTGTACCATGCTTCATGAAGGTACAAGTTACTGAGCCAAAATGAACAAACCTTCGCCCTCATCCCTATTACAAGCCTTGAAAGATATTTTTGATCTTGCATGAGCCTAGCGTTGTGTTGATTGAAAAATACAGGCAAGCCTATGGGTAAAAGCACACATATGTTTCTCATTGTGAGTATGAGAGTTGATCTTGATTCCTATTTTGAAATCCTAAATTTGTTTTGTGAGAGCATGGAATCATTCTTGTTGTGAGGACCTTTGAATACTCATATTGGAAATGAATATGCATTTGAAGTGAGCATTGTGAGGTTGAACTTTATTTGATAATGGTGAGTCATAGTTTGAAACTTTTGGTGCACAATTGAACATTGCATGTATGGATTGAACCTTGTGTGCATTCATGTTGAGTCTTGAGTAGCACTATTTGTAGACATCCATGTTCATCTAATTGATCTTATGTTTTACTTGAGGACAAGCAAAAGTTTAAGTTGGGGTGTTGATGAGTTGGGAATTTCGACTCATTTAGGGCTTGTTTTTTAATAAATTAGTGTCCTCAATGTTTTTTCTGTACTCATAACTGATGTTAATGTGTTAATATGCAGCAATGATTGTTTGAGAGCAAGGCATAGAGATTGCGATGCAAAAAGGAGCGGAAAAGTTGGAAAAGCTGAAGAAAAGAGAAGTTGAAGATCGCAAAAACCACACGGCGACTTGCCAAGTGTGTTTTCAGCTCGCAAAATGTTCCAGCGTAGTAGCCCATGTCGCAAGCCAACTTTGCGAGAGAACTTGTGATTTGGCGACACACTGAATGGATTGGCAACCCTGATCTTGATCTCCTAAAGTTCCAGAACGAATTGATAGAGGAGCCAAGCAAAAAGGTGAGGAAAGGAGCAACTCAGCGGATCACCGAGTCAATCGGCAATTTGAATGTATAAATTGATTTTTGAGAAGAAGTTTAAAGAGGGTACATAGTGTGAAAAATTGTGAAGTCTTGGCTAGGATGTTTTGAAAGAATAGAGAGAAATTTTGATGTTTTCCACATCTTGAACAATTTTTGTAAGAGTGGATTTGCAGATTTCAGCTATTACTTTGGCATCAAGATTTGGATATTGTTGAATCTTCTCATGGATAACCTTTTTGGTAATATTTTCTTACTTTTTGCTATGTGTGGCTAAAACCACAATACTTAGGGGTGTGATTATGTAGTCGAATTAGTTAATTAGCTTGTGGCTATTGTTGATTGCCAAATCTAATGTTCTTTTTATGTGGGTTCATTCATTTGTTCATGTTTTAACTTATGAACTGAAGTTGCAAATTCAGTTTTAGCTTAGCTCTAGATGTTTGCTTGAGAAAGAGGTTTAGAGTCGAATAAATGATTGATTATTGCTTGAGTTGCATCTTTATAGCCTAGCTTGAGAAAATGGGTTAGATTTGTAGCCCTGCATAACCCAGCTTGAGAAAGTCGGTTATATTAGGATATTTGGTTGTTTAGTATTGTTTCATGTTGAGGTTCCAGAGAACTCACTTGATTCACGATAGTTGATTGGGAGATGGCTATCGTACTTAAAACCTAGCCTACCCACTGAGATATAACACATTTAGGAAATCAATAATCACCCACCAATCGAAATTAGCATTTGACTAATGACATTCCTAAGACCCTCTCTCTAATTATTTACTCTTTTTGTGTTAACTGGTTACCAAATTCCCCCCTCTTGTTATTGATATCTAAAATTTGTTGATTTATTTTATGTTGCACAAACCTTTACTTCTAAAAATGATCAGGATACTATTTCACTTCTTAATTGAATTCTCTACTGTAGCACTCCCTGTGGGATCGACCCCAACTCTTAGTTGAGTTTATACTTGTTAGAGACTGCCTACACTTAGAATTGGATGAACTGTAGTTGAGCATTATCAGCTGGGGTTGGCAAATCACTAATCTAGCATTGCACCACAGAATAACAACGTCAGTATTGATGCAGTATTTTTTCTTCCAGTCCGGCATGCAGCCGGTGAAATACATCTTGGTTTTTGCAAGACTCATGTTCCTTCATCAGTGTGCTTTAGTGATTTTATGTTTCAAATCTATCAAACTTGTTTTTTCTAAGAAATGCCTACATGAAAGAGAAATAGGGCCTAAAATCTCATTAATTAGCATGAAAACATTCCAATAATTCATTAATTTGAGTCCAATGAGTCGCTAAAATACCAATTGATCAAACTCCAACACATGAACTATTGTTTGTACTCAAGAAAAATGTTACATAAGAATAGGAGTCAAGCTCGGCGACACCCAAAAAATGATTCGGCACAATTACACCCTTGAGTTAAAACAACGAAAAAACAAATGATTCTAACAAAAAACTTAACTACAAACCCAACTCGCTATTGGTTCCAACCCCATTCATTAGGAAAAGGATTTTCATCTATTTCAAATGAACACTCTTTACATAAAATTCTGAAACTATCTTTCATTCAAGCCTAATCTCAAAGTATCTCAAGTTAATGGCATCAACCTTCTTTGTTTGCCTTAGGATACACAAAAATATATTGGATTCATGCAACTCAATCGACATCAAGACTTCATAATTCACATGAAAGTTGTATTGCAAATCACACAAGAAAGAATCTCACAAACAATTACAAAGTCCAGTTTAATGGATTATAGATTATTTAAAGACACTCGATCTCACAAATGAGTTCAAGCATACACATATTGACCCATACGCTTTTCTTGTATATAGAACACTACCAATGTTGATTGACAATTCTAAAAAACTCTAAGGACTTGTGGGTTTTGCTTAGGCTTGGGAAAAAGGTGGGGTATTGTTAGGTCAAGTGACTAAGATGCCTCCAAAATGCTTCAACTTTTTCATGTGAGTACACCACTCTCATTTTTTGGTTTACAGTCCACCCTATTTCTTCCTTCTTATGAAGTTAACTTCTTTTAGCTTACATTCATCTTTTCACTTGAGGTATGTGAATATATTGAGCTAGCACTCACATTTTTTCTTCATTCACAGAATCATTTCAAAATTTTCCATTTAAAGCTTATTGTCCTCTATGCCTTCAGTGGAAACCTCTTTGTTTTATTGGTGCACAGAACCCCCAAACATAGGATTTTTCCTATATTTCAAATCATTAAAATTTTCTCCTTTGAACCCCCAACTTTAAGCTATTAGCCTATATAAAAAGTCATTAGCAAGTAGGGATACATGAGAGTGTTGAGATTCAAGATTACAAAGGTTCAATGTATGCCACATGGAAACAAAAAACATTTATATAGGCTCAATGAGGCTGACTAAGATCACGTTATTGGAGGAAAATTGGGATCGAGTGGCTTGTTAAAAGTTCCTACGTTCATCTTTCAAGCCAAGTCAAAGGTAAAATTCCCCTTGAAATATATTTTAATGCATGTTCTAGAAATGCATATACAAGAGTGAATGATATACTTAGCGCACAAAGCATTATAATCCAACAATAGTTCAAGATACTCTCAAAATCAATTAAATTGAATGACTTTTGAAAAACTACAATGAGGAGATCACGCTTGTAAATCATAAATCAAAATCAAGAATGTACGTGCCTGACAACTACTCAAATATATCCCATATTTCACGGCATAGGGGGGTCGTACATAGAAGAATTACCCAATGTATGAGGTCGGGGTCGAACCACATGGATTGGTAGCTACGACTCTTATTCTATTGATTTCACTATTCTTTTATTGATTTCTTTTATATATATTTTTAAAAAATTGGAGCTTTTATCTAACAACAAAAAATTTATCAATATTAAGCAACAAAATAGGGAATTAACACAAATAAGATCTAACAATATTTGAAAGGACTAGGGGTGTGTGCATAGCAATTGAGGTTTCAAATCGAAAAGATAAAGATTAACCGAACAATGTTTGATACATGGATAGAGTTTTTTCTAGGCTACACTTTGATAGTCTTTCGAATTATAAGGCGCGTGTCCTCTGATTCTTTTTAACTCCAAGACCCGTTCAAACAAAATACCAAACATTACTTGAGTAGAAAGACTATCCGCAGTTCATATCATTAAATATCAAATCACTCTGACTAACCAATCCATTTCTCAAATCCATAGATTAATTTCATCAAGTTCTTTCAATTGAGTCTTATCAAACTCCATTTAGCTTTCCAAAGTCAAAATGGTGTTACATAGTTCAATCAATATTTGCAACCACTGATTTTTAGATTAAAACTTCAAGACAAAAATTAATCCCTGCCATACAATCAATATTAGAGATGATTAATCAATACCCGTTCAAAGTTTTACACTCCTTTGTAGCACACACACCAAAGGGTCTAGGTGATCATAAATGATTAAATTACGACAATACCCATACAGGAAATCTCCATTCCGAGATAATTTAATGAGAAAAACTTTGTTCCAAGTATAGATTAACACAAATATGAGGTTTCTTTCTTTACAAGTTAGAAAGTTCTTCACTATTGTGCTCTCTCTCTATTTCTTACTATCACTTTTATTTTTCTATTTATTCTATACCTAATTGGAAGGGGGGGTAAACGCTCAATAAATAACTATCTTCAGAATATCACCCTCCCAAACTCGCACCTAATGGTAACTTGAACTTAAATCAAACTTTGAGTAACATTGGGCACCCTATAACTGGTCAAAAGAGTCATTAATCTTTTGGCAATGATATTTGTTCTTTACAGTCACCTTATTCAGTTTTCTATAGTCTATATACGTTATCAATGAACAATATTTCTTCAACAAAAATAATAGTGTTGTACCCTTTGTTGACAGACTTGACTTGATGAAGTCCTTACCTAACAAGTCTTTTAGCTGCTCCTTCAATTCCTTTAATTCTACTGGTACCATTCTGCATAGTAGAATTGATATCGGTTGGACATCTTGGAATGTATTAATACCAGGGAGCTTATCTAGAAAGACATCTGTAAATTCATTAACCAACAAGATAGATTGTAAGATGGGAAATTCTATATCAACATCCTTAACCCTAACAATATGATAAATGTAGCCTTTAGCAATCAATTTCATTGCCCGAGTATATGTATTGAATGCATCCTTTTGCATTGCAGTATTACCCTTCCCCTCTTGACCTACGTGGAATCTAATAATCTTCGCTAGACAAAAGACATTGGCATAACAAAATATCAGCAAATCCATGCCGTTAATAATATCAAAGTCTAGCATCTCTAGCTCTATCATGTGTCAAAGGTCGGATGAGGAACAATCTCTACAATACACCCCCAATAAACCCTTTTGGCACTAATAGAGTCACCAACTCAAATAGATACACCAATAAGTCATCTCCATGAATTTTGTACTATGAAAAACTTCTCAACAATAAATGGAGTAACATACAATAATGTTGAGCATGGATCTATCAAAGCATAAATAAAGTGAGAACAAATGGTCAGTATACCTGTCAATGCATAGGTACACTTCTAGCCACTGCCAGAACTAGATGCTCCCCCTGTACCTCAACCTTTACCTGACGAAAATAGTGGACCTCTTTCTGCAGAATGTACGGAAGTAGATGACTCTACCTCTAATCCGGCCGTCTTTCTTGAACCCTATTGGTCCCTGAATGGACAATATCTTTGTATTTTAACCTCATAGCCATAAGCATAACCTTTTGTGTGACAACTCCTAATATGTGATCCATCACAAATATCACAGCCTAGAACAATTGATCTTGACTGCTCTAGCGACGTTACTGCTGCAAGCATGTCGCTCGGGAGCTTTCATCCAAACCTGACTGACCGTATTAATCTAACCTGGTACCAAGGGATTGTTATGATCGTGATCCTGGTGGTCACTTTGAATACCACTATTCGGACACGCCCAAGAATTTGTTCGAAACCCTATAGGCCTATTCTCCTTCATCGACTCTCTCTTTATCCTCTTAACCATATATTGTTGATATTAGAGCCTATATATTCTTTGTCATAGTCTAAATCTACGATATGTCTAGGTCAATATTAAGTACAGCTATAGTGCAAGCTTAGTAGCAATCAAAATTGAATGAACTCAACCCTTATGACTCAAATCTATAGCACGATTTCAGTTAAAGAAGGGTAACTTTCCTAAATGATGTTTGTAGCTTCTTGCTGATAGAATATGGTGTACAACATATTTATAAAAAAGAATCTACTTGACACAACTTGCTGACTCCCTAGGATACGACGTTGCTCTAATATCAAGTTTGTCACACCCCAAACTCAAGGGGTGCAACTAGCACCTGATTCCAAAACATAGGCCTGAGACGACCCTGCTGAACCTTTTTCTAACGGCACATTGCAGCCACATATAGTTATGAAAACAATAAAGTATATCTTTGATTAGAAATAAGCCATCGGCTAGCATGGCCCCTATCAACAGTTAAACAATGAAAAAATCTACTCCCAAAAATTTACATAAAGCAATACCCAGCTAGCATAGAAGCCTGTTAGGGCCATCGAGTCCACCATGGTATCAAGGAAAGCATAAATGCTATGTGGGTCATCAAAGCCACCATGATCACTATGCAGAATCTGAAAATAGAAACAAATATAAACTATCTGCCAAGAAACTATCAAACATCAGCCGACTAGAAAGCAAGGCCATACGGTCAATAACGTGACTAACAATCCAACGCACTAGTCTGCAGGCCTCTATGAATATAACACTTGACGGGACAGGGCCCTACAAACCCAAAAATGTAAATCACCAAATAAATAAACCTCTAAGACTCTAGAACCATGGAGGAAAGGAGGAAACAAATCAGCTGGACAGGCGGCTATGCTACTCGGTAGGTCTATCTAGAAGTCGCTCAGGACCTGCAGGCATAAATGCAGCGCCCCCCAGCAAGGGGCGCCAGTACCAAAAAAATGCACTGAGCATGTAAGGTAAAATAAAAGTTGAAACTAGAGTATAAGTACTCAATAAAAAGGGCAGCGGTGGAACACATGTACAATACCTTATCTCCCTACAATAAGATAATATAAAAACATAACAAGCAATAACCTGACCAGGTCTCCATAAGCCTGGCAGGTACAAACAACACACAATCACTATAATTCCTAATGAACACAAACAATCACTAAATACCCATATTAGCCCCCTTACCTGGATCCCAATGTTAATCTGATCTGATTTGACTTAATGTACATGTGCCATGAATCAACGAAAATCTGAGGCTCTTTGGTAAAATACATAAATGTTTCTCCGTAGGTGGGCAATGAATCAATGTGAACTTGAGGCTCTGTGGTACAATACATATATATTGTCCTGTAGGTAAACCCTACCCCGACCGTAGGCATGGTCTACCTGGCCTGTAGGTTCGGTATCAGAATCAATTTGTATGCTCAAGAACCCTGCAATGTCAGTGTCTACTGAGGCCAAAACAAGCTCATAGGCGGCAGCCAGATGATAAAACATTACAACAATAACAAGTAATTATAATGAATCAAAACAGAATCATAACCTGCTTTTTTAGGCTTCTAAGTAATGAGTAGAGTGTCTCCGATAGACATTATATCATATGGTCGTAGCCAACTCAACAAGACAGGGTACCAGCCAACTAATGATAATACACCGACCATAACAAGCCTAGGAAATTAGGATCATGCCAGAAGATAAATAATAGCCTTAACATACCTTCCCACAAACGCCCAAAAATTGTCTTTATCAAGTTTCCACAACAAAAATAATGCAACAATGTGGAAATCAGCGAGGCTGCAAGAACAAGCCAAGACTAATCAATAAGACGCTATTGACACACTCGTGACTAGCCAAGTCCAACCCACAAAGTGAGGAAAATAACAACAACAATCAATATCTAACTTCATTGAAGGAATTCCAACAATATCTCAAAGGAGTGACAAGCTCGTGAGGCAACATAACTAGGTGTATTCTACTTCGTTCAATCCAACAACCATCTTGGGCGACTCTAATAACTCAAACCAACCCCAAATAACTTCTAGAACCTTAACAAAATCAATAAAAACCAATAACAGTGAAACTAAACAAGACAAAGGGGCTACCAACAACCACAATATCAAAAATACCACCACGTGGCTCAAAAATCTGTAAAAATGATACTACGATATGGAACTACGAAGGAGGGTTATAAAAATAAGATTACCTAAACCAAAACGTTTGAAATAATAATACTAAGGTTCTTTCTCTTTGCAGATACAACAACCAGAGCCCAATTCAACAAGAAAATTATACTATAACGTTGAGCTAGCGACGTACAACAACTTCCGTTAAACTTTCGAGTTGAAAAAATCATCACCCATGGAGGATTTAGTAGTTTTAGTTCTAATTTTTCAGGGTTTTTTATCATTTCTAATGAAAAACAACGCAGGAGATGGGTGTATTTAAAGACTAACCGACTTAGGGGCGGGGGACCCACTTTGAGGTGTCTTCTTGTAATCTCCCGAAAACCTGCATATCTCTCAATTCTGAACTATTATTGATGAATGCTTAAGTACCATGGAAACTAGACTCGTAGACCTTCGATTTGATAGGTAATGGGCATTCTAACTCTTTATATGCTAGGGAGAAAATTGCATAAACATTTGACAAAAAATTCAGAGAAATTCCTTAACAACATTTACAATAACCTTTGCCGACTTTTATTTAGCAACTTTCTTTACCTTAACACTTCACATAAAAACTCTTTGCAATTAAAAATAACTCATAAAACATCCTTCCTGATGTGCTAAGAAGTCTTACTCTTATTCCAAAAGTACAAGTTAATCCGAACGTTTAAATGAACGGGGTGTCACATCCTCCCCCCTTAGGGACATTTGTCCTTGAATGATGATTGTATTCTCGATATCATAGGAAACAATGAAATAACCCATACAACTCACAATTAACATACCTCATATACTCAAATGCCGGTCTACTCATTTTAAGGAATGAACATGTGACAATATTTGGATTTCATGTCCTCCTCAGCTTCCCACGTTAGCTCCTCAACATTACCGCTTTGCTACAAAAATATTACCGAAGCTATATCCTTATTTTATAATCTTCTTATTTAGCGATCTACTATGTCAATAGGGACTTCTTCATAAGATAGCTACACTGGAATATGAACATATATTGTCGGTGATATAGATGTTTCATCTCCAATAAACCTTTATAAAATAGAAACTTGAAAACTCGATGTACTGCCTATAACTCTTTAGGTAACTCTAGCTTATAAGAAAATCGTCCTATCCGTTGCAAGATGTGATAAGGCACAGTGTACCTAGGGCTCAACTTACCCTTTTTTCCAAATCTCATAATGCCCTTCATAGGAGAAATTTTCAGAAAGACCTGATCATCAACATAAGACTCTAAGTGTTGCTT
Source organism: Solanum etuberosum (assembly GCA_029582245.1). NCBI lineage: Eukaryota > Viridiplantae > Streptophyta > Magnoliopsida > Solanales > Solanaceae > Solanum > Solanum etuberosum. The sequence goes on from JAJONR010000553.1 coordinate 27,630, forward strand.
ATCAACAACCGCTCTATAATTAGCCTAACCTATTCCAAGGCCTACAACACTAAGTTTTGTCCAAGAAATCCTAATTTTCCAACCTCGAATCAACCAAGAGGAGATCTAAATTTTCTTCCAAATAAAGCCTCATATAGGGACATACCGATGATTTAATGTTATCTATTATTATAAGAAAACTTAATGAGTTGAAAGTGATCATTACAATTTCCTTTGAAATCTAGAACACATGCCTGTAACATATCCTCGAGCATCTAGAACGTACGTTTAGCTTGTCCGTCAATATGAGAATGAAATGTTATGCTAATGTTTGTTAGCAACCCCTACATTTCTAGAAAGCTTTCTAGAAATGTGTTGAAAATGATGGTCCCCCGTCTGAAATAATAGATTCATGGACACCATGCAATCAAACAATCTCTCTAATATATAGAACTGCAAAATCTTGACCTTAAAATATAATTTTGACCAGTAAGAAATAGATTGATTATGTTAGTCTGTTGATAATTACCCAAATAGAATCAAACTTCTATTTTTACCGACTTAAACCTGTAACAAAGACCATATTTATTACCTCCTACTTGCATAATGGAATGTGTATCTCTTGAGTCAACCCACTTGGTTTTTGGTACTGGACCTTCACCTGGTGACAATTAGGATATTGTGCCACGAACTTCACAATGTCTTTCTTCATCTAAGGCCACTCGTAAGTATCTTTAGTATCATGATAGATCTTCGTAGAACCTGGTGAATAGAATATCAAGAATAGTTTCTTTCTACCATAGTAGAACACACAATCGAAGTATGGTTCCAAGGATTCTATCTTCTGCTATACTAACGGCTAAAGACTCCCGCTATTGAGCCTGCTAACCGGAGAAAGCTATGAACTTCAATTGGGGTCATGGGCTTAAGCCAAGTCTTCACGACCTCAATCTTGTGCATATTAACATGTATACCAACATTTGATACAATATGGCCATAGAAGGCCCTAGAATGCAATAATAACTTACACGATGAGAGCTTAGCATACAATCTTTAACCTCAGAATACCTTAAATGCTTCTTGGAGATTGTCCCTAAGCTCTCCCTCTGATTTTGAATATTCCTAAATCTCATCAATAAAAACAATCACGAACATGTCTATGAATGGTCTAAATATGTAGTTCATCAGGTCCATAAATGCTATTTGGGATATTCATCAATCCAAAAGACATCACAAGAAACTCAAAATGACCATATCTGGTCCCGATGACTATCTTCAAAATATCACTCTCCCGAACTCGCACGTGATGGTAACCTAAACTTAAATCAAACTTTAAGAAACATCGGGCACCTTGTAACTAGTCAAAAGAGTTGTCAATCTTTGGCAATGGATATTTTTTCTATACAGTCACCTTATTCATTTTTCTATAGTCTATATAGATGATAAACGAACTATCTTGATTCTGCACAAATAATATTGTTGTACCCTTTGATGACACACTTGCTTGATGTATTCCTTACCTAACAAGTCTTTTAGCTTCTCCTTCAATTCTTTTGATTCTACTGGTACCAGTCACCATGGTGGAATCGATATCGGTTGGACATATTGTAATGTATTAATACCAGGGAGCTTATCTAGAAATACATTTGGAAATTCATTCAACACCAGGATATATTATAAGGTTGGTGATTCTATGTAAACATCCTAAACCCTAACAATATGATAAATGTAGCCTTTACTAATGAATTTCCTCGCCTGAGTATATGAAATTAATGCATCCTTTTGCGTTAAACTATTACCCTTCCCCTCTCGAACTATGTGGAATCTAATAATCTTCGCTCGACAAGAGACATTGGCATAACAAAATATCAGCAAAATCATGCCCTTAATAATATCAAAGTCTAGCATCTCCAGCTCTATCATGTGTCAGAAGTCGGATGACCATCAATCTCTACAATAAACCCCAAATAAGCCTTTTTAGAAATAATAGAGTCACAGACTTGAGTAGATACAGCAATAAGTCATCCCAGTGACTCTTGTACTATGAAAAAATTCTCAGCAATAAATGCAGTAACATACAATAGTGTTGACCATGGATCTATCAAACCATAAATAAAGTCAGAACAAATGATCAGTATACATGTCAATGCAAAAGTACACTTCTCACCATTTCCAGAACTAGATGCTCCCCCTATACCTCAACCTCTACCTGACGAAAATTATGGCCCTCTTTCTGTAGAATTTACCGAAGTAGATGACTCTACTGCTAATCCGGCCCATTGTCATGAACCCTACTTGTCCCTGAATGGACAATATCTTTGTATTTTAACTTCATAGCCGTAAGCATAACCTTTTGTGTGACAACTCCCAATATGTGATCCACCATAAATATCACAACATAAAACAATTAATCTAGACTGCTCTAGGCGATGGTACTGCTGCGAGCATGACACTCAGAAACTTTTATCCAAACTTGACTTACCCTATAAATCTAACCTGGTACCAAGGGATTGTTGTGATCATGTTCCTGGTGGTCTTTTTGAATACCAATGTTCGGACCAGCCTAAGCGTTTGTTTGTAACCCTATGGGTATATTCTCATTCATCGACTCTCTATATATCCTCTTAATTGTATATTGCTGATATTAGAGAATATTTGTCCTTTGTCATAGCTTGAATCAGCGATATGTCAAAGTCAATAGTAAGTGCAGATATAGTGCAAGCTCAGTGGCAATCATGATCGAAAGAACTCAACCCTTATGACTTAGCTCTATACCACGATTTGAGTTAAAGAAGGGTAACTTTCCTAAATAATGTTTGTAGCTTTTTGCATATAGAATATGGTTCACAACATATTTATAGACAAGACTCTACTTGACATGACTTGCAGACTCCCTAGAATATGATATTGCTCGGATACCAAGTTTGTCACGCCCCAAACATTAGGGGCCCAACTGGCACCTGATGCCAAAACTTAGGCATGAGCCGACCCTGCTGAACCGCTTGCTAACGGTACATGGAAGCCACATAAATTAAAAAAACAAACAAGTATATCTTGGCTTAAAAGTAAGTGATCGGCCAGCAAGGCACCTATCAAAAGATCTACAAAGAAAACAGCTACTCCCAACAATTATATAAAGCAATACCCAGCTCACATAGAAGCCTGTTTGGGCCGTCGAGGCCACCATGGTATCTAAGAAAGCGTAAACGCTATGTGGGCCATCAAAGCCACATTGATCTCTGTACAAAAACATAAAATAGGAACAAATATAAACTATATGCCAAGAAACTTTCAAACATCAGCCAACTAGAAAACAAGGCCAATATGGTTAATAACGTGACTAACAACCGAACACACTAGTCTGCAAGTCTCTATGAATATAACACTAGACAGAACAGGGCCCCGGCCTAACAAAACTGGTAACCCACAAAATAAGCTAACCTCTAAGACTCTAGCAACCCCTAGAAGAAAGGATTCAACCGATCAACTGGATAGGCAACTGTGCTACTAGGCAGGTCTGTCTGGACGTCGCTCAGGTTCTATAGGCATAAATACAGCGTCCCCGGGCAAGGGGCATCAATACAAAATAATGTACTTAGCATGTAAGGTAAATTGAAAGCTTAAATAGGAGTATAAGTACTCAATAAAAAGGGCAGAGGTGGAACATAAGTACAACACCTTATCTCCCTAAAATAAGATAATATAAACACATAACAAGCAATAACCTTACAAGACCCCGATAAGCCCAGTAGGTACATGTCACAACCCAGGGGTACACCCTAGAAGTAACATGGCATACAAGACCCCGAGAGGCCTCATATAAGCCACTTAGCTTTCATAACATAAGATAATAGAAATGCGTAGAAATTTAAAACATTTTCAACAACACCTAAGTTGCATAACAAAAGCGGAAGTCTATTACACTTTGTCTCAAAACCATCTAAAACATGAATATCTTGGGACACAACCCATACAACAATGTTAAAAACTTAAAACAAAATAACATAAGAGCCATGGTGGCTAAATCCTCGAATGGTATGAGGACTCACCAATCTTCAAGTAGTGCCTCTACTAAGATCCTAGCCACGGCGATGAGAGTCGAGATCGCTGGACCTAACATTTGGATAAGAAATATAGGCAAGAGTATGCGTTAGTACCAACATGTACTAAATATGATAGCTTGAATAAACATCAACATAAGCATAAGAGTTAAACAACATAATTCGTAAACCATGATCAATACAAGTGTATACCATCTCAAGACATACTTACGATACTTCCTTGAAGTAACCTTGTTTTATCATGACCATGCTAACTTGATGTGAAAAGTAGTCAATTGTTAGTTGTTCTGATTATTCATGGAAGGCATGTCATCTTGCCAATCCAATCTAAGTCATTGTCCATGGAAGAGCACATCATCATGCCAATCCAAGCTATCCATGGAAAGATATCAACTCACCAATCCAAGCTACCATAGAGAGGTATCATCTCGCCAATCCAAGCTACCATGAAAAGGTACCATCTCCTTCCTAATTCAAGCTACCATGAAAAGGCATCATCTCCTTACCGATTCAAGCTATCATGAAAAGGCGCCATCTCCTTACCGATTCGAGTTACCATGAAAAGGCATCATCTCCTTATCGATTCAAGCTAGGTGTTATTATCATAACTCATAAGTTAGATTCATTTTAGGTGAGCAAGCCTTTTAACCTAGAATCATTCAATGTGAGAAAACCTTTCACATTCATAACATAAGAAATTCATGTGGGAACTATCCCTTCCACAATCATTAAATCAATAATCAACCATTGATAACACAAGCTTTACTCTCAAAGCACTATATCTCATAATTATCCTACATGCTTAACTCTCAAGAAATTCAATATCATAATCATCTCATAAGCTTAAATCGCAAAGCAATTCTAATGTATCTCATCAATCCTATAAGAATACATCTAAACCCACAAATTCTCCTTTCATGGCATAAAACCCAATTACATCAATTTCATCTTTCTAGACATGGGTTAGGCATGGGTACATGTAAATTAACCCTAAAAACATGTAATCATATCAATTCAATCATAAAAAATCATAATCCATTCAATTGGATCAACATTCATCAATACCCACAACTTTATAAGAAAACCCTAACTCAAATTGGGGAATTTCTAATTTTCAATTGGGGAATCTTGGGGAATCCATGGAAGAAAGTATTCCATGGATGAAAAGCCATCATACCTTGATAACAAAGCCCACAAATGCTTGAGAAATGGAGACTTGACCTTGATCCTAACTCCAACTCTTTCTTCTTCTTCAAGTTCTAGAGAGAGAAATATTTGAGTGGAAGACCTTTGAATTTCTTTTGGGTTTTGGAAATAATGACTTGAATGGGAGAGTTTGGGGTTAAAATCACTTATATAGGGGTCCTAGGCTTGGGTAAAAACTACATAACTTTGATTTAATTTAAACTAGAAAAGACCCATTTAGCCCCTAACTTATAGGGGACTGCCTCATCACCACGTTACGCTCCGCGAGCCGTGGTGCCTACCACGAGTCGTGGTCTTGGACCAGTGGCTTGTCTTTCCACCACTTGCCCACTTAAAACTAAGTAAGGACCATGACCCTTCCCACGTCCCGTGGTGGACTTCATGAGTCGTCTAGTGGCTCGTGGGGAGGGTCTCATTCTAGGCAAATACTAGGGGCTCACTGCCTCACCTTCACGTCCCTCACCATGACCCGTGGTCCCCACCACAAGGCGTCAAGGTGGTCGTGGTTGGTGAGCATAGCTTGGGTAGCTACTGCCAAGGCCCAGGGGCACCACCACGAGCCGTGGTGCCCTTCACAAGCCGTGTGGACCTTCGTCGAGGGTGTCAAGACTATATTTTCTAATTCTTGACTTGACACTTAGCCCCTCACTTAGAATGCTAGATTCTGAGGTGTTACATTATATCTCCCTTGGAAACATTCATCCTTGAATGGAATTCTAGACACCTCTTAAAGGAAAAGACGCAAGACTAGCAACCCAACACGCATGCAACTCATCTAAATGCACAAACAAAGGAGGAAACATCGACTCCAAACTAATCTCACTCAATGCACTATAAGCAAGGTAGGAACTACATCTAGAAACCTAATATGCATGAAATTTCAAAATTTCTCATCTTCAAGGAGGAACTACCATCTCCAAGCTAAAAGCATGCTCAACACAATCTCATGGAGACTATATGCAATCTATACTCAAAAACACATATCCAAGGAGGAATTTCTCAACTCCAAGTTAAGGCATGTTCATCAATTCATCTCATGAAGTCCATAGGTAACTCATACTCAATGCACTACAACATGAGAATATTAATCACATAAACTCATTTTCTTTCAAAACACAAGTTTTCTCATGAACATGCATAACATAAGGAAATCATGGGAATATCTAAAGCACACATGACTTCAAGCAAAGAGCAAACCATGAGGAACTCATTACCTAAAGCTAGAGGAGGAGTAGAAGGAAAGAGATGAGGATACCGGGACATCATATCGGCCTCGGCCTCCCAAGTAGCACACTCAACTAAATGATTCCTCCACAATACTTTCACGGAAGCAACTTCTTTGTTCCTCAACTTCTTAACTTGACGGTCTAAGATCTCAATCGGAACTTCCTCATAAAAAAGACTTTCATCAACTCCTAAACCTTCTAGGGGAACTATGGATGTCGGATCTCCAACACACTTCTTAAGCATAGAGACATGGAAAACCAGATGCACCGATGCAAAATCATTAGGCAATTCAAGCTCATAAGCAACCTTACCAACATGTCTCAAAATTTGATATGGGCCTACATATCAGGGACTAAGCTTCCCATTCTTACAAAACCTCATTACACCCTTAATGGGTGAGATTTTTAGGTAAACCCAATCATGCACATCAAATTCAAGATCTCTTCTTCTAACATCGGCATAGGACTTCTATCGACTTTTGGCGGTAGCCTCATGAACTAACTCGGGTCCTATCAAGGCAGCTTCACCCACCTCAACCCAAACTATAGGAGATCTACACCTCCTACCATACAGAGCCTTAAATGGAGCCATACCAATACTCGAATCGTAACTATTATCATAAGAAAACTCAATCAATGGCAAGCGATCATACCAATTTGCCTTAAAATCGATGACACATGCTCTCAACATATCTTCCAAAGTTTTTATAGTTCGCTCCACTTGCCCATCGGTTTGTGGATGAAAATCTGTACTAGCTTCACTTTATGCCAAGACCCTTTTGGAATGACTTCCAAAATGGAGAAGTAAACTAAGTACCTCTATCGGAGATAATGTACAAGGGCACTCCATGGAACCTTACCATTTCCCTTAAATATAACTTAGCATAGTCTTCCACCGAATAAGAAACTTTGACGGGAATGAAATGGGTTGATTTCGTCATCCGGTCTACTATAACCCAAATCGAATCATATTGTCGCCGTGTGCGAGGCAACAAAACTATGAAGTCCATATTCAAATCTTCCCACTTCCAAGTAGGAATACTAATGTCTTGGGATACACCTCCCGGATTCTGATGATCAACTTTCACTTGTTTGCAATTTGGACACCTAGCCACAAATCTCGCAATATCCTTCTTCATCCCATTCCACCAATAGACCTCCCGCATATCACGGTACATCTTGGTGGCTCCCGGGAAATGGAATACCAAGAACTATGGGCTTATTTCAAGGTTTGTTCCCTTAATTCATCAAAATTCGGAACACACAAACAACCTTGATATCTAAGTATATCATTTCCCCCTTGGGAGAAAGCCTCTACGGACTTCTTGAGCACCGCTTCTTTCAATTCTACTAAAGTCGGATCAAGACATTGCTTAGCTTTCACAACATTCACAAAAGAGGATTTGGAACCATTATGAACTACAATACCACCCTTGGTATAGTCCATCAACCAAACACCCAATCGGTCCAATCTATGTACATCTCATACAAATTCTTTCTTATCTTTTTCTACATGGGCAACGCTACCCAATGATAATCGGCTAAGAGCATCCAAAAACTACATTCGCCTTACCGGGGTGATAGAGAACACTCATATCATAATCTTTCAATAACTCAAGCCACCATCTTTGGCGAAGATTCAGATCTTTATGATTAAACACATATTGTAGACTCTTGTGATCGGTAAGCAGCTCGATATGCACACCATACAAATAGTGCCTCCAAATCTTTAAGGAAAAAACAACTGCCGCTAATTCAAGATCGTGGGTCGGATAATTCTTCTAATGAACCTTAAGTTGCCTTGAAGCATAGGCATTAACTTGCCCATTTTGCATAAGCACACATCCTAGCTCAACTCTCGAGGCATCACAATATACAACAAAACCATCCATCTCTTCCGGTAAAGTCAATACTGGAGCGGAAGTAAGTTTATCTTTAAACTCTTGAAATCTCTTCTCACATGCTTCAGACCATATGAACTTAGACTTCTTTTGAGTCAAAGCGGTCAATGGAGAGGCAATGGAAAAAAACCCCTCAACAAACCTTCGGTAATATGTAACTCCCCATGATAAGATTACAGATACTAATAAATAAATCAAAATTACTGATGAATATAATTCAATGATTAATTTCCTTTAGAGCACTACTTAACTTATTTCATGTGTCGAATTTATAAATCCACTTGTAAGGTTTGACACGATGAAAACTTATAAGCTTCTCAAAAAGGCATAGCATCAATCTCTATATGGAGATATGGATTCCATCAACTAACTTATTATTTCACCAATATATATTATTATCACCAATCTACCAGGTATACTGACCCATCTCTTAATCTCACCTTTTAATATATTAAAATGATAATTAATATCTACAGATCATAACAGTTGAATCAGGATTAAGAATATAAGTATATTTAGCATTTTAGAGTATATGGTTTTGTCAGCCAGTCTAAAACAACTATCTCTACTCGGTCCCGTTCAATACATACAAAAATGCACTAGGACTAGAAGTTGAAACTATACTTTTCCCATAATCAAGAAAAATTATATATAATCTTGTGCTACAATCATACCGATGGCATATCCAATTTTCATCCTAGATTATGAATAAAAAACTTTATACTTATAAGAACCGATGATTTAATCCTGTGTGTATAAGCTAAAACTCTATACACTAAATCATCTTTTATATAAGTAAACAGACACCATAAGCGAATATATGATCTAATAAAACTGAATAAATAATTATTCTATAATAAATGTTATATTTAAACATATGGTTAATAGTATATATCCTAAAAATCTCCCACTTAGACTATTAACCATCATAATTATTATAATGTACTATATCTAAATGCATGGTTAACAATATATACCCTAACACTCTCCCACTTAGATATTTAATCTTGAAAAATATTAGAATACTATTTCTAAACACATGATTAATAGTATATATACTCTAACAATCTCTCACTTAGACTCTTAACGATGCATATACAACTTGCACAAACATTCCTTTAATTCTTATCGAAAGAATTTTTACCAAGTTCTTTTCTCATGCAATTTCATGTAGTAGTCTTCGTCGTAACAAACGGATTTTATACGAGATCTTAAAGGACCTTATCATGAAACCCTCCAAGAGTGTACTTCTTTTCAGGAGTTCCATCATCAAAGTTCTCTCAAGCATACAAAACATATCAGTCTTAATTATGATTCTCCCAGTACGATTAAGTACTACTACTATAATCACACTTACATATTCATGAGCCTTAATATTTTCTTCAAAACCTTTTGATATTGAAATATTAACAACTTCTTTATGTAGTGTTCTTTAATTGCTCAACATCACTCCCACTACTTGAAGTAGTTGATTTTCTTATATCTAGGAATGTTTTATCCACTACTTAAATCCAATGAAACTTCAATTCTGACATATCAATTCGATGTTCTTGAGCGTCTAAATTTACAATTGACTCATTTGTTATTTTTTTATTCAATTCCAGTAAAATTAGTTTACATCTAGAAATATGGTCTATTAAATGATCCTTTTCTAGAAATTTGACAGTTGTGTTAAGAATTGTCTTTTTTTCTTTATGACAATAAAATAAACCTTCTTTCCTTCTTTCATTCTGTAGGATATCCAATGAACATATCCACATTCATTTCTTAATTTCATTTTACTTATTCTCTCTCTCAGCACATGTGCTGGACAATCCTATATCTAAACATGTTATAGATTAGACTTGCATCAAATCCATCTAGTTTTATAGATGTCCAATGTATTGATTTGAAATGAATTTAATTCAGAATGTAATTTGTAGTTCATAGAACATATCCTAAAAGAAACAAAACAACTACAAGTAAGCCAATCATTAATCTTATCATCTTCGTAAGCGTCTATTTCTTTTCTCTTTTACACCAATATATATTAGAATGTCTGGTGTAGACAATTAAAATACAATTATTCTATCAGATAAGTGATTCATCAGCTTTGCAGAGAAGTAGACATCACTACAATCAGATTGCAGTAACTTTATATATTTTTCATGATGCGATTCGCATTTGTCTTAAATATTTTGAGTCTATCAAGACATTGAGACTTACAAAACATCAAAAAATATATATATTCATATGTTGAGTAACCTTCTGAAAATCTTAAAATACTCAAATTCACCTCTTGCATGATTGATCATTTACTACACAAATCAGAATAGATTAATTCTAACTTATCACTACATGTATTTTCTTATTAAGAGGAAAAGTCTCTTAGTCATTTTTCCTTCTAAATAGGATTCACAAGTTGGTAGTGACTCCACTTTCAATGAACTATTATGTCCATCCTTTAACCAACCACGAAGTTCTATTCACAATAAATAACGTAGACAACGCTAGTGTACAGATAAGTTTCATTCAATTTGAAAGGTATCTTATCCTATGAGATAGATTAATATTATTTGATATATGAGAGATAATACTAAAAAAGTCATGCATCAATATATAATAAGAGATATATATTTATCAAGCTCAATAATAGAAGAGTTACATGAAAAATATATTAAGCAACCATCTCTTATCTAGTTAGAAACTAAAAATATTTTTTTCTAACATAAGGTACATGTACAATGTATTCTTTGAATTAATATTTTATCTCTACCTAAAGAAATGCATGAGTAGTACTAAGTGGGTCCATAAAATCTATTTAGAATTTGAGATATAATACATTAAATAGATCATAATATATCATATAATCCAAAACAATAATATGCAGGGCTCATTTTATGCATATATATTCATGCATCTCGAATAGCCAATCGATGGGATTGAGGAACTACACATGCAATACACATATACATGGCCCGATTATTCACTCAATAAACTTATACAGACCTAACTCAGATGGAGAGTCTACTGTTAGCTTAAGTCAAGTAAAAATTACCCTAGTTATACTGATCCAATCATATATTACTTTGTTGAAGAGAGTTAATACAAATTATCAAAATTAGCGATTAAATACATAGTAACTTGTATAAATTCCATCTAATATGGAGAAAGGTCTAAACCAGCACATCAAACTAATACTTCACTACTTTTTATTTTGGTAATCATGGGAGGGTCCCCTATATATGACCCAAAACTCAAAATAACGATTCAAAAAATAAATATTTCTTACTAGATCGTTCTTATGAATCTATCGAATTTCATATCAATCAGTGCCTCTATTTTCATATTTTAAAACAATGATCAATTCAATTGAAAACGTTATTTGTTCAAAAAAAATTCATTCAATAATTCCTATCACATATCATCATTAGTAAAATAGATACACGAATTAAAAATAAAGAATAAAATTCTAAAAACTATTTACATTTTCTGAGTACTATTTTCCAAAAATCATCATGTTTATGTATACATTGAATACAAAAATTTAAAACACACATCATAGATATCCATGCATCTTGAACGATAAATTTTGATGGAAAAGTAGCTACTCATACAATATACATATATGGTGTCAGATATTCACTCTAATTAATTTAGAACAAAAGCTAACTCAGATGGAGAACATATGTTAAATTTGTAACACGCTGTTATTTGAAAGAACAAGAATTAGAAGAAATCATTTTTGGAAATAATCAAATTTGGAAAGTTTGACAAAGTTAAGCTAAGTTTGAGTTTTGGGTCAACTTCAAACGACCATAACTCCAAGCTCAGGATGATTTAGGTGTACTACAAGATACCGTAGGAAATATCTTTGATTCTCATTCCAACGCCACCGAGTTTGGCCATTTTTGAGTTCGTATGAGGGAGATATGTCCATTTGAAGTTGGGTTGTCTAGATAAGGAAAGTCAAAATTAGATTTTATAAGGGTACTTTGGTCTTTTTACTACCCTATTTTTTAATTTCATTTTTGGTAATTAAGTTGGGGTCTAAACTGATTTAGTTCAGTTTAAGATTCATCAAAAAGAGTTAGGGTTTTGAGAGGAGAGAAAAAAAGAGGAGAAAAGAGTAGAAGAGGCAAGGAATCATCAAGTTCTTGATGCTAGGCTTGTGGATTTCGTCAATGGGTGATCCCTACGAGGTATGTGAGATCACATAGCATTGGGTTAGTTCACCCACGCGCCAATCATTATTTTATTTGGTGATATTTGGTTCCTGAAAGTATAGAAGAGTTCTTGATGGATTTGTTTGAAGTTTCTATTGGGTTCTTGATTGTTGAAGTTGTTGAGAAGTGCTTGATTTAAATTTTTGAAATTAGATGTCGTTTTGAGTAGATTCTTGCATACTTTGGTTATGTAGTCGAACCTAAGTGTTTGGGGAAAGAACCAATTGAATCTAGAGAGTTTAGAGTTGAAAAACGAGCAAGAAAAATCTGGGAAATTCTGGGGAAAGAGGTGGGGCGTCGCGCCAGCCAGAGCGCCCCACTTTATGTTCTGTAGTTTGGGCTCTGGGGCGCCGCGCCAGCCAGTGCGCCCCATCCCCAGTTCTGAAGTTTAAGCTCTGGTGCCCCGCGCCACTCAGAGCGCCAGGGACGCCAGATTCTCTACTCTTTCTCACTTCTTTCCGTACGAGTTCCCTTGAAACGTACCTATGCTTTCTAGTCGATTTCTACACTCTAAGGTACATCTAAACAACATGAAATCATCCATAACATGAGATCATGAGCCTTGAATCCATAATTCAATTTAAGGAAAATTAAGAGTCAAGTTAAGAGAAGTTCATAGAGTTTCCAAAAGTCTTTTACAAACGTTTTAACTTTGTTTTAAGACTTAAGTTTTGAGTTGAGTAAAGAGTAAAGATTGAAGTTCATTTTCTTCAAAAGAGTATATTGGGACTATCTATTCCCAAAGAGTAAATTTTTTCACATTTAAACAAGAAAGGAAACACCGATTTCCAACAGAACCTTTGAGTTAGTTTTTCAGTGAAGAGTAAATGCTTTCACAATTAAGAAAGAGAGGAAACTATGATTTCCAAGAGAGCCTTTGAGCTAAGTTTTGAGCAATTATCTCAAACCACAGAAAGAAGTTATGTTTTTTAAATATATGAGCTAGTATATTTTGGGAGTAGTATTGAGCACCGATATGGGGGAGAGTTCAGAGAACTCACAGCCCACATAAACCATGTAGCCATCATGGGTTGAAAAGGGTCATACTTTTTAGACGATTCCTTAGTGTTTTTTAGCATAGACTAGTGGATCCACTTAGTAGTCAGGTTCTATACTCTCGACAAGGTATAGGACAGCCCTGGCAGCGTGAGGTAAAACGCTGTATCATCACAATAGCTCTTAAGTGATGGTTGTCGGTTAGAGAAACTCCCACATCAATATTTTGTATTCTTATATACACAGAAGTAAATTGTAGCTTTATATACATTCCAGAGTTTATATTGTATCTTTTGCATACATATAGAGTTACTAATATATTTCTAAATACACCGACTTGTTATTAATGTTTTAAAAGCTTTTCTCTATACTGCATTCATATTATTGCTTTATATTGAAATGAGTTAAGTTGAGTTGAGTTGAGCCCAGGTATGTTCTTTCAGTTCCTTTCAAGCTTATGTCTTGTTTTAGTATTCCACTCACATGCTTGTAAATTCAATGTACTGACGCCATTTTTCCTGCATCATTGTTATGATGCAGATACAGGTAACCAGGATCAGCATCCAGCGCTTCGTTAATCCAGTTGAGCATTCAGAGTCTTGTGGTGAGCCTCCTTGCTTTCCGGAGGATCCCTATTTACATTGCTTTAGTAGTTTTCAGTTGTTAGGATGATCGGTGGTCTTGTCCCGACATCCCTCACAGTTTTAGAGGCTTCATAGATAGACAGTTAGTTAGTTCATTTGTCACTACCTTGTTATTGGCTTATGTTCAATCTTGAGTTGCCACTTTGGCTAAGTTAAATGTTATTTAATACTTGAGCAGTTCAGTTTACTTTTTAAAATATCTTATCATGAGTAAGTCTTCCGCTGAGTAGTAAGCCAGGCCAAGGGTTCGCTTGGGGCCAGCAATGGTTCTCGAGTGCCAGCCACACCCGGGATTTAGGCTCGGAGCGTGATAAAATTAAGCCAAGTGAATATCATTATCCCTAGATCCATTGATCCAATCATATATTACTTAGATAGAGAGGATCAATACATATTATCAAAATTAGAGATTAAATCTAGTGACTTGTATTAATTTCATCCGATATGGAGGAAGGTCTAAAGCCAGAACATGAACTTAATACTTCACGAAGATTTAATCATGAAGACCATAAAGAACAATCTCTATCACTACTATATCATAGATGCATATTTTTTTCATTAAATTAATTTTCAAGACATAAATGATACCCAAAACATCATCTAAACGATCTAAAATTGTCAAATCACTGCATAGTGGTGAGTATTTTTGTTTGATCGTTTCTGATGAACTTACCGAATTTCAGATCAATCAGACTTCAAAACTATTTATCTCCAATGCTATGACAAATTCAAATTCAAGTGATTTAAGCATCAAGGAATAATAACAATATGACTTATATTCTTATCACATATCGATTCATATTAAATCACCATGTGTAATAATGTTCCAACTTTAACATAAACATAACAGACATAAAGAATGATCTTCATATTCAAAATAAATTTTAATCTGATAAAAAACCTAAAATACATCTAAATGATTTTAAATGGAACCATGAAATTTCAAGTCAACCAGAGATAAAAAAATTCATGACCACCAGAACTATGAACAAATTCAAAAAATAATCATTTTAGGCATAGCTATAGACTAAAAATGACTTGATTTAGATTTTTTATTCTCCATTAAAATTATTCACGAGCATAAAACATACTATGTGTCTTTTTTTTGACTAAAATACACAACTAACCTCCTTTCAACAAATTGTTCTCTCAATTAATACACTTGAGAATTCAAAATATTATTATTATTTTTCTCCATTTTAGACCGGTGAAAATTTTTAATATCTTTTCTAATTAGTTAAGTGTTACTAGTGGCTAAAGATAATCTTCTTTCAAGTAGATAAAATTTCACCACTACATTACACTTACCATGAACAATTTACACATAATATATAAAAAATATTCAATGAATCAAATAAATAGAACACATTAATAGATCCTATTTATTAATCATGACTTTCAATTCATGCATTGATATAATCTCACATATATAAAAAACTTTTGAAAATTTCTCAATGATCTCAAATAAATAGAACATTTAATTGCAACACTATTTATTAATCACAAACTCTCAATTTATATGTTCATTATTCTCGTAAAAGAAAGGATACTGCCGTGTAACAAAAACAATGGTCAAATAATTTAAAAAATTTGTATCAATATCCTGGCCAATCAAAAAGAGCGAACACATGCAGTTTAATTGTAGTACCAATTATTTGGCAAAAATAAATTACTCACTTTACCAAAAGGCATTACAATAACTTATGAAAACATATGATACTTACGGTACCACTGCAGCCACCAATATATTCATTAATCACCGGCTAATCTACAACTATTGCTCCTTAATTGCTTTTATTTTTATATACACTAGCAAGCATATTAAAGAACAATGGGTTGAAAAATAAAAACCCACTCCAGCAGATTGCCAAACAAGTTTGAGATAAACTAAAATTATAACACCCACTTTGAAAATTGTGAAGTTGCCGCTACAAACCACGAAAGAGTTCATTGATCTGAAAAAATAAATGAAGAACAATATAGAAAAAAAAATTCTTGTATTTCTGAATGAATAAAACGATACAATTAGATTGTATTTATACAAGTAAGATGACATCTAATGGTAAATAAAATATTCTCAAGATCAAATGGAAAAGGAAAAAATATTAAAAGAATATTTACATGACAAAATTAGAAAAGGAAAAAGAATATCTCCATATCTCCTATGTATGTGCAGAATATATGAAAATAAATCCAACAGTCTCCCTCAAGTTGGAGGGGAGGAAGAAACCCCCAACTTGCCTAAAAGCTGATGATGCACGGGTCCGATCAAGGACTTGGTAAAGATGTCAGCCAGCTGTGAAGAAGATCTCACATAAGATAATGAAATTAAGCCGGTGAGATACTGTTGACGGACGAAGTGACAGTCAATCTCGACATGCTTTGTCCGTTCATGGAAGACTGAATTTTTTGCGATGTGAATCGCAGCAAGACTGTTAGAGTGAAGAGGTACTGGCAAGGAGATCGGAACTGAGAGATCATCAAATAGGCGAACAAACCAAGTAAGCTCGGCTACAACCCTCCTCATAGATCTATACTCAGCTTCAGCAGAACTGAGAGAAATTGATGTTTGTTTCTTAGATTTTCATGAAATAGGAGAAGACCCGAGAGGAATATAAAATCCACTCACTGATCTTCGTGAATCAAGACAAGTACCCCAGTCGGAGTCACAAAAGGCCATCAATTTAAAAGAAGTAGATACAAACATAAATAGATCAAGACCAAGATCTTTGAGCAAATAACGAAGAACCCGTAAAGCAGCTGAAAGATGAGGTTTACGAGGATCTTGCATATATTTACTCAGATGTTGTACTGAAAAGGATAAATCAGGCCTTGTATGTGTGAGATAATTGAACTTACCTAACAAATGCCTGTATAAAGTAGAATCTTTTATGGGAATTCCTTGATTTTCTAGTAACTTGACATTAGGATCCAAAGGTGAAGAAACACGAGATGAATGTTGAGAATCAAACTCCTATAGTAAGTCCAATGTGAATTTCCTTTGGGAAATAATCATACCAGTAGGTTCTCTTACAACCCACATCCCAAGAAAAGAATGCAACTGACCAAGATCTTTAATTTTAAATTCTTTGTCTAGAAAGAGTTTTAAAGCCTGCAATTCAGCTTCATTGTTTCCTGTCAACAATATGTCATCCACATATACTACCACAATAGAAATAGAATCGGCAGATTTCTTTTAAAAAAGAGAATAATCATTCATAGAATGACTAAAACCTTTAAAATTGAGAGCAGAATTGAGTTTAGCATACCATTGTCTTGATGCTTGCTTAAGTCCATATATGGATATTTTAAGCAAACACACATGGTTAGGAGTAGGAGGTGCAAGACCAGGAGAAAATTTCATGTAAACCTCTTCATTTAAATCACCATGCAGAAAAATATTGTTCACATCTAATTGAAACACACCCCATCCGTTCTTCAGTAAAATAGATAAAATACCCCTGATGGTGGTCATCTTGACTACTAGAGAAAAAGTTTCATTATAATCAATACCTTCTCTCTGCACATCACCTCTATTGACTAATCTAGCTTTTAGTCTTTCAATACTTCCAACAGAGTGTTGCTTTACCTTATAAACCCATTTAGATGGCAAATCCTTCTTACCCGTAGGCAACACAATAATATGCCATGTGTTGTTAAGGTTTAAAGCTGCAAATTCTTTATCCATGGCTTCCTTCCAACCCGGATGGTGAGCTACCTGAATATAGCTAACAGGTTCCTGTATACTAGTAATGGAATTGAGCATGACTTGATTGTTAGAAGATAAATCACTAAAAGATAAAGACTCAAGAGTAACAGGACTTAGAAAACAAGAAGAAGTCACATCAGTAAGATGGAGAGCATTGCAAATATATTCTTCTAAGTAATCAGGTTTCTTGTGATTTCTGAAAGATTTTCTGAGTATAGTTTGAATAACAGGTAATAGAGAAGAAGGTATAGGGGATATATCAGGAGAGGAATTGATATGTGAAGTAACATTGAAAGGAGACGGAGATTTAAAAGGACTAGTAGATATAGGGACATTATCAAAATCAGAAGAACAATCAGAATTTGAATTTGATGTGGAAAAATGAGATTCTAAGGGATAATCAGAAGAAATGGTAGTAGTAGAAGGAAATAAAGTAGAACGGAAATCAGATTGTGAAGAGAAAGGAAAATACTCTTCATGGAAAATAACATTCCTAGAAACTGAAATTTTTTTGGTTTGTAGATCCAACACTTTGTAGCCCTCTTTTCCATATGGATATCCTATAAACACACAAGGTGAAGCTTTAGGATCAAATTTAGTTCTATTTAAAGGAAGAGTAGAGACAAAACACAAGCAACCAAAACCCTTTAGATGAGAATAAGATGGTTTAACTTTGAACAGAACCTCAAAAGGGGTTCTTGAATTCAAAACACTGGAAGGAAATCTATTTATAAGATAAGTAGTTGTTCACAAGCATTCTCCCCAATAACCAATAGGAAGGTGAGATTGATATAAAAGAGCTCTTGATGTTTCCAATAAATGCTTGTGTTTTCTCTCCACTACTCCATTTTGTTGTGGAGTGTGGACACAAGTAGTTTGATGAATAATTCCCTTGGAAAGAAAAAAATCAGATTGAATTTTTCCACAACCTAATTCAAAAGCATTGTCAGTTCTGATAATTTTAACTTTCAAATTGAATTGTCTTTCTACCATAGAAATAAAAGATTGAAGGACATAGAAGATATTTGATTTAGTCCCAAGTAGATGAGTCCAAGCAGCTCTACTAAAATCATCAACAATTGTAAGAAAATACCTATACCCATCATGTGTAATAGATTTATAAGGACCCCAAGTATCCACATAAATTAAGTCAAAAGCAGCCTTGGTACAAATAGCACTAGAAGGAAAAGATAATTTTGATTGCCTTGCCATAAGACAAATAACACAAGAAGACACTACAAAAAAATTTGTGTTTACCGACGGGCAAAATCCGTCGCTAATCTATGATATCTGTCACTAAACATGATTAGCGACGGATTGTTGATTGTTACTATTACGCTCGTTAATAATCTCTTAGTGACGAAAAAATGAGTTTCGTCGCAAGTTTAGCGATGTCATACTGACGAACGATTTATGTCGCCACTTGTTAGCGACGAACTGGTCCGTCATTATATTTATATAGTTTCGTTGCTAATTTCATTATTCATTTTGTCATTTTGGATTAATTTATTATGAAATATTGGTCGCTAGTCCGTCACAATATATTTTATCATATGAGACCCTTAATAGTCCGTCGCTAGTCCGCCACCAACATTCTTTTCATAGCAACAACCAAATAGTCGCTAAATTTGTTGCTAAAAAATTTTCTTCTAAAATTATTTGATTTATTTATTTTAAATATGCACTGCTGAAATGAATTCAATGTAAATTACTAAATACTCTAAAAAAACCAACATTTATATAAAATAATACTCATAGACGGTCCAAAATATATGAATAGCGAAATCCAAACCACACATTTGAATAATTGGCTTCATTCATCCATCATTTATAAACAACTTGTGCCCAGCAGTAAATAAAAAATACAAGATGACAAAAGAGACCACCATGATAGCAATGCAATAAGTAGAACAATTGAGCCATTATCCTAACTCAAATCATTGGGAACAAATGTGTTCCTGTATTGTGGACTGTTTTGAGCTGCTCGTCAACTGAGAATTGTTAAGACAAGTGAAGAGTTTGCAGAACAAGTATTATCTTCTATATCCATTGCATCCTCCTCATTTATGCCTCCAGCACACTGAGAACTTCTATACCTGGAAAACATGTAAGCAAGTGAGAGGATAGGCACACTCCGTTATTTTCAATACCAATGTGATTTCTTGAATCTGAGGAAGTGCTATAGAACGGATATAAATAGCAAATTGGAGGATAGGCAGATTATCTGAAGTACATCTGCTCTTTATCTATGGACTTCTCCCACATCATTAAAATTATTTATCTTATAAAAAAGAAACTTAACCGACAAATTAAGCTGCCCATCTAATTAATTAAACAAGTTTGCATCGATCATAGCATTACTCAGCAAATAGAAAGATTTCACCAAATATAAGCCATTCATATATAGAAGGTGGAAATACTTCTGTCATTTCTATTGGACAGGTCTGTTTCCTCGTGCTACCATTTAAATGACTAACAATCTCCATGGTTCCTTAACTTGCTGTTAGTTTCTGTGAATTGATTCACCTAGACTTATTTCTATATTCAAGTCATTAAATCTTTTTGTTATTTAACAAGTTACTTGCATTTCTTTATCTTTTGATATTTTAGAACCAAATGATGTCTTTTTATATTTCCTTATCTCTTGATATTTTAGAACCAAATATGTCCTGTATTTTGATTCAAGAATTGGTTGTAGTGTCATACATATGGATTCATAGGTTATTGAATTATTCTAAAGAAAAGGTTCAACACACATTTTTAGGTGCATTTAAAATCATGGACTCTGTATTTTCAATTCGTACGAAACCTTGTGAGCTGAACTACAATCCATCCAACGTCAAAGAAAGATAGATCAAGTTGTAGTCATCTTCTTAGCATCTAACAAGTTGTTCTTCAGTTGATTACATAATGGACAATATATATATTGGATTATACGCAGATATGCCTTTGAAAATGGCGACCAATATCCAGAAAGGAAAAGGAAAAGGACCTTTGGTTGCTTCATCTTAAGCTTTCTTGTGTTTGATTGAGTATTGAATTGTTCTGCATATATATTAGTGTAATAAGATAGAGCAGTCAAGGTTGGAAGAAGCTGACCATTACTTCCTTCTCAATACTAGACTCCTGCTACTATCTTTGGGAAAATGGATCATGAACAGGTGAAAAATGAAAAGACGAATTAATATGTACATGTGAAAGAATTATCATTGAAGTGTCAATTTTTCTTGTAAAAGACTTTCTCAAAGGAAGTATAACTATAAGCACCACTTACAATTATTCACAAACTTGATGTCATGAAAGGTTACTACTGTTTCATAGGCTTTATCCGATCATCTTATACCACATTAGGCAGAAGGAGATAATTGCCATACAAGATGCTATCAACAAAGTCATTAAATCATAACATATTAGTTGGCAAGAAAGCTAACAAAGTAATATAATCAATTAAGAAATTACTCCTAATTTCCTACCGAATTAAGCTGGAATTTATCTCAAAACTGAAGTATCAAAACCTTACCATAAGCTGGTTAGAAGAATCAAAATCCAATCATACTACTATAAATAACTAGTTGTTATACAACTTATGACCAAATTGTCCAACTAAAGAAGGGAAAACAAATATATGCATATCATATGCCATTTATAATCATATACCATTTTTGAACAAATCCATTAATCACTCAAATTATAACATAGTTAAGCCATTTTCTAATAATAATCAGCTAGTTACTCCAATTATTTTCCAAAATCAAACATATCAATTAACAAAAAAATTCAATGATTAAATTACGCGTATAAATTATTTCTAATTTGAATAACGAACAGAGTTGATTAACAGAAAGGGATTTAAAGCGGACCATCGCCAAAATGAATGAATATATAGATATTATCAGTCAAGCATATGTTAACAAGATAACAGTAAGCAGTCTTAAACAAATAAATTAAGCTTTAATAGAAAAGTATATGAACAAGTAAGATTTAACAGAATGACATTAAAGGGACCTACCTGGATGGATCCTTAGCTTAATTCGGAAAATTTACCGGAGCTTTTAGCTTGTTTCTTCGTATTCATAGCTGTTGGTCGGGGCTTTAATGCTCTTGCCGTTATCCTCCTCGAACTTGTGTGGAGTCGCTGTTGCTGACCAGAGAAGAGAGAAGGCGGAGGCGGTGGCTGCAGCCCGTTCGGAACTGCGCCGTTATCTTCGCCTGGGTCTCACCGGCGTTTGCTGATGTTGCTCGCTGGAGCTGGTTGCTGCCGGTGCTCACCATTGCTGCTCGCTGCATGCAGCTGATGTTGCTGTCATTTTTCGCCTGAGAGGGAGGCAATTGGTGGCGCCATCTCCGTGCTGCTTCTGTTGCCGGACGGAGACCGCCTGGTTGCTCGCCGATTGGAGCTGTTGCCAATGATGGAGGTTCGCTGGTGGTCTTCGCGCGTCTGCCGGAGCTCACCATTGCTGTCCGGCTTCTTCTGGACGGCATTGTTCGCTGCTCGTTCTCCAGGCTGCACTGGACGGAAAGAAGGACGGAGAGGAGGGCAAAAGGGGTCTGGGCGGCGGATTTGGAGAGGAGAGGAGAGGAGAGGAGGAGAACGAAGAAAATTAGGTGTTTGGGGTCTTTTGTATAAAATAGGAAAGCAAGGGTCTTAAATCAGGACCATTGATCAAATTCGGATGACCGGATGAGATTAAATGAGAGTAATTGAAATCTGAAATTGGAGTTTGCAATGGAATTAGTGACGGATTCTAACATCCGTCGCTTTCAAATAAATATATATATTTAGAAAAAATTATATTGACGGATATTTTCATCACTATATAATATAATATTTATAGAAATATATTTAATAGTTTAGCAACCTTTTTTCCGTCACTAATTCCGTCGCCCAATATTAATTAAATTCACCACTACTTTGTTACTAAATCCGTAGGAAAAATTAGGCGCCAGATTTTCGCGCTAATATTTAGCGACGGATTAAATATTCCATTGCAAATTTGTTGCTATATTATAAATCAAAAAATCATTTGTTAATTTTGCAACAAAATGGTTATTCCATCGCAAATTCGTCGTTATATAGTGACAGAATATTGTTCGTTGCTAATATCCGTCGCTAAACGCTGTTTATTTAATAGTGAGAAGATAACTTTGAACAAAATTTAGAGAATTGAAAAACTTTCTTCATATTACTCATTGGCATATGGCCTAATCTATAGTGCCATAGCTTCTCTTTTACATTGGAATCAAAGAAACTAGAACAAGAAGTAAACACATTTATTAAGGAACTTGAAAACGATAGACTATGAAGACTGGAACTAGGTAGGCCCTTTTGTAGAAACTGTTGGCTGACTTGACTTGAAGATATATAGACCTCCTTGTTCTTTACCAAGCACCAGAGACCTCTTCAGTGAAGGGCCCTATAACATGAAACAAGCGTTAGGGGTAAAAAGCACATATTTTTGAAGTTGTTTACATAATTTGTGAATCGAGATAAGATTTAATCTGAAAGAAGGAATATAGAGAACATTTTGTAGAACTAGGTTGGATTAAAGAGAACAGATCCTTAATGAATAACCATTACATTATGAGAATTAGGTAGAGTTACCATGATAGGTTTAGGTAAAAGATTGAAATTAGTGAAAAAACTTCTATCAAAATTCATATGCTCAGATGCTCCACTATCTAATATCCAAGTACAGGTGTCAACTTTAAATAGGTAAATATAAGAATTAAAGAGCTTGGTCATACCAGCACAAGTAAGGTTTACAGATGCATTAATAGACCCATCATTCTTTTGATTCAGTTTCTGCAAAGTTTGCAGAAGTTGTGCCACGTTTTCTTGACTGAGAGAATTCACATCTGAATCATTTCCCACTCTTTCATGAGTACTTTCTCCTATACTAAAAACATTGCTGACAATAGTACCCTTTTGATACTTCTTAGATTTAGTGAACTTGAAATCTGGAGGAAAATCATGAATTTTATAGCAATGGTCAATAGTATGTCCTATCTTCTTACAATAGATGCACACCAGAGAAGTTTTCTTAATGAGATTTCCTTGTTGAGTTTTATAATTATTGAACCTCCTTTCTCCTGCATTACCAACAAGAAAGGATGTTGATTCTCCTGGATAAGCAGGAGTAGCATGAATTTCCCTTTGTTTTTCATCTTGAATAACAAGAGAATAAGCCTGACCAATAGTAGGAAGAGGGGAAGACAACAAAATATTACTTCTAACCCCTATGAAAGTGTCATTTAGACCCATAAGAAACTGAAGTAACCTTTCATCTTGATAAGCTTTTATACTCGTTTCTTTTGCTCCACATACACTCACAACTACAAGTAGAAAAAGTATTTAGTGCATCTAACTCATCCCACAAACTCTTCATTTTTGTGAAATATGCAGAAATACTAGAATTTTCTTGAACTACAACATTTAAATCTTTTTGAAGTTGAAATAATTTGGTACCATTAGCCTGACCAAATCTATCTTCCAGGTCAGACCATAAGACTTTGGCGCTTTGGGAGTACAAGATAGACTCAGCAATTTCTTTTGAGAGAGAATTGAGTAACCAGGACAAGACCATGTCGTTACATCTTGACCAAGCCTTTTGAAGAGTTATATCAGTAGGAACAACTAGGGATCCATCAATGAATCCTAGTTTGTTCTTCACTAAAAGAGCTATAATAACAGCCCTTCTCCAGCCACCATAACTCCTACCATCAAAAACAGTGGAGATAAGGTTCATGCCGTGATCATCAGAAGGGTGAATGTAGAAAGCATGTGATGAATCCACTGCATTAACTGCAGGAACTCTATCACTCGTTTATGTGATTTGAGTATTAGATGATTCAATTTCAACCATTTTTGAAAATAGAGAAAAAAAAAAAGTGGAAGAATATAAATATAAAACTAACACTGCTCTGAAACCATGAATAAATAAATGAATAACAGTATAGAAATTTTTCTTCTTGTATTTCTAAATGAATAAAACTATACAATTAGGTTGTATTTATACAAGTAAGATGACATCTAATGGTAAACAGAATATTCTCAAGATCAAATGGAAAATAAAAAATATCAAAAGAATATTTACATGACAAAATTAGAAAAGAAAAAAGAATATCTTCATATCTCCTATGTATGTGCAGAATATATGAAAATAAATCCAACATGATCAACTTATATTGGTAATCAAACAGTTTTTTTTAAAATTCTTGACTTTTGAAGCCTAGAAATTTGTTTTTAGACGGACATCACTTACAAAGAAAATTATACTTTATGCCCATCTAATATTTTCCATATAACAAAACTAAATAGTGGATTCGGAAAAAAAATTGCGGCTCCACACTAATGCTCTAAATTGCATCTAACATTCGTAACGTAATTATGAGTCTTATATGTAATCAAACATACATATCATCTATGTTATAAATTTAGATGCAAGCAAGACTCTTGATGTCAATTGTTGGAAAATTATATGCACAACAGAAGCATATTAAAATCATATTGCTTGCATGAATAATAGAAAATCAATAATGTTTATGCTAAACCACAAATAATCATGCTAGAACACATAAACTTGCTTAAATTTAATTCAAAAATGACCTCTTGAAGCGTGAGCAAATACCTTCAAGCAAATTAACAAGACCTTCAAGCAAATTCACAAGTTGGACAACAATTTTGCGGTCTTCTACAGTGATCCCAAGTTCATATCTGAATTCTCTCAATACTTGGATGGGCATGTATCATAAAGAAAACTTTTTCTTTTAGGTTAGAAGAAACCCTACTTAATAAATCAAAACGATAATTAATATATACAGATTATAGTAGTTTATCAGGATTAAGAGTATAAGTACATTTGACAGTTTAGAGAATATGCTTTTGTCTGTTAGTCTAAAGAAACTATCTCTACTCGATCCCGTTCATACATACAAAATGCACTAGCACAAAAAGTTTGAACTATATCATTTTCGTAATCACGAAAAATTAAATATAATCTTGTGCTATAATCGTAGCGATGGCTTGTCCAATTTCCATCCTAGATTTTGAATAAAAAACTTTATACTTATAAGAACCGATTATTTAATCCTCTCTGCATAAGCTAAAACTCTATACACTAAATCATCTACTATATAAGTAAACAGACACCAGAAGCAAATAAATGATCTATTAAAACTGAATAAATAATTATTCTATAATAAATGCTATATTTAAACATATTGTTAATAGTTTATATCCCAACAATAGAGTTATTCGTAGGTATGCCCATCCAATTATCATTATTATCCAAACATCTCAATGAGTGTTGATGTGAATTATGAAACATCGATTTGTCGAAAATAAACTTGTTATTTCAACATTTCAAAATTATGGATAGTTCTCTTAAATTCTCTCAATTAGCTTTAAAACATAGCAATAATACATCAATATGTGTCTAATAAGATGGAGAATTGACAACTCAACAAACCCCTAAGCCTGAACTATTGCTTATCCACAAGAGAAACATTAACATATGATTGAAACTCAACCACACACAAAATAGAATATACATAGTTACACACTGAGACTCAAAAACATAAAAATAAAACTCAAAACAAAAGACTCTACATATAATAACAACTCATAATTTATTCCACCATAAAAAAAAGACAGTTTTTCTTTTTAAAATATTTTTCATTCAAAACCAACCTCTCAAGCACAAATCTATGATAATAGTCCATTCAAGAACAATTTTAAAGAATCTCAAGACAATGACATCAACATTTAACGTTTTTCAAAGAAGTCTTGCAAAAATATCGCATTCATGCAGCTCAATTGAAATAAAAACCTCACAATTCACTTGAAAGATGTAATACAAAAAAAATCTTTTTCTTCTTTTCATCCTTTCATCAATGAGTACACTAAAAGCTTTTTACTTGAATTTTATGGTGCTCTGAATACTTTTCTGCTCATTATTATCTCTTTTATTACTGCACAGATCCCCGAAACATAGGCTTTTGTATGCATCATAATTTCTTTATTTTCTCCTCCCCCACACATAGGCTTTTAGCCTACACTTTCATTATTAGCAATTCAGGAGATATGAGGGTGCCAAATATAGATTTCAAAAAGGCTACGTGGTGCAAAATTGTCACCATAATAGAGGTTTACGCTCAATAGGTTTTATTATGTTCAATGTCAAGGAACAATTTTTTTTGGATAAAATGTCTAATCAAAGACGGCTAAACTAAGCCATATCTAGAATTTATCGTTGAAGCATATTTTATTGATAAGTTGTACATAAAATGCATATACAAGAATAAATCAAACCTTACGACACAAGGCATTATAACCTAAAAAGGTCTCAAGCTTATTTATAAATCCATTAAATCGAATGAATTCTTACAAAATACAATGGGATGAGTCAAGAACCACTTGTAGATCACTAAGCCGAACAAAAATATGATGGAACCAGGACAAGAGATTTCATTAAACTCACTTTTTTGCTTATTTTTCAAATCATTTTCAACCTTTCTTTGTAAAACAATTTTTTTTTTGTCCCTATTATAAGAAGTGTGACACAATATTCAAAATAAAAAGTAAAACTTTGAATTTTCCCATAAGAAATTCTTCTCTCAATATATCATAAGGAAACGTGAACCCATTTGACACAGAAATTAAGACTCAAGTAAAAGAAAAATAATAAAAATTTGAACCTTGGGAAATAATCATGGTATGAAGAAAACTCGTGGAGTTTATTAAACTATCAACTATTCACAGGGGCAATTTTGAATCTCACACTCATAAATTCATTGAGAGAACGATTCCCATTGTAGACACTAACAGAAAGTATCAAAAAAGGGTAGAAATATAATAGATAAATGTAAGAACGATCCGATTAAAAGCAATAGTTAACAAAATCATAGGATAAAGCTCGGTAAGAGTACAAATCAAAATAGGTTCACTGTCAGTCAACAAACCAACCCCTTCAAGGACAGAAAAAGATACAAGTAATCATCTCATATACATATCTTACTTACATCTAGTAAAACAACCCCTAAACTTAAAGTTAGAATTTTCCTCAATGATATCTGACCAAAAAGTATAGGGAAGAAAAATCTTCCTCAGTCTTTTACGCCTTAGCCGGTAAACTGGATCTTACTCCACCCTAACATGAGTGAGCTATAAAAAGTGACTCATGCAATGTTTGTTGCAACTATTTATTGTCCTCATCAAATGCAACTCTTTATTGTCCTTCTGAAATTCCTCTTCTACATAAGCCCTATGATTAAAATTCACCCCATTTGATTCAAAAACTTATTAACTATAGTAGATTGAGGTATGAGGTGCACCCATTACCTTCTTCATATAACACATGTCTCCAAAAATATAATAGAGTTTGTTCTTTTAGTTTGTGCATGTCCTTTTGTAGGGAAGCGATGACTTTCCCAATAGAATTAATATGAATAAACAAGTTATTGATAACATTAAACTATACCTAACTCAAATGATATAGACAGTTGTATGAAAAAATACCCGATGTATGTGGTCAGGTAGAACCCAGCAAGGAACACGATTGAAGAAATAAGGAATTAAAAGTACCTAACTTGAATCCAAACAATTGATACAATTATTTTTTGGGTGATTTGTTATACGAAATAAACACTAAAACTAAAATTAAAAAAAAAAACAAAGGATAGGTGATCAAAGACCTACTATATCGAGTATAACAAGACATTTGTGAATGGAAATTTGATTCATGCTCATATGATCCATCGTAGAAAATCAATTGTCATCCAAATAATCATGTGTATGTAAACTTTGCATAAGGGTTTTCAGTAGTCACTTGTATCATGAGAGTAAGTATTTAATAACTAATTCTTATAAACATAGCAAGTTGCATAAAGAAAAAACCAATGATGGAAACACTAGGATTTTTCTATATCTAGCTCAAATTCATAAGATGAGGGTTAGATAAAAATTAGACTATATCTAGATCCAATCCATCAATCAATCAACAAATCGTGCTAATCAATCTTTTCCAACCTCAATCATCTTTCTTAAGAAAATTCAAGGTAAATTGGCAAGTCCTAGGGTTAATCAATCCCTTTGAAAATCAAATAAAGTACCAGACCAACTTAAAAATAAAAAAATCATATCATAGATAAGACAATATTCAATTAAATGCAAAATAGCAAAACACAAATCAAAACCCAAATATTATTTATCTCTAGAACAATATTCAAATCTGAAAAAATAAATACTACAAATGTGAATATTCAATCAAAACCAATAGTAGAAGAAAGGCTTGAAGATATAAATATTGAAAGCTAAGAATCGTCACTCTTGATGTTTAGTGATGGCTCAAATTCCTCTAGAGCCTATAGCTTTTAAGTTGCAATTGTGAACTTATGTCATATGTATGACACTGGTGTTTGAGTCAAATCATCAAAGGAGAAATTTTTTCACTATTAATCAACTTCCGTAGGATTGAGATGGTTTCGTGGGTATGGTGTTACAAGCGTGATATTTACTTCGCTGGAGATGCTCCTTCTGAACAATGACCTCTTTATTGTATTGACATCTCTTTCCAATGTGCGGAGTAACTAGTGTGAGTCCCCTGTTACAAGAGCGAAGGACCTAATAAAAATTTCGTTGCAACATCATCTCTTTTTAGTTCTTTTTTTCTCTTTTCTTCTTCAAATAATCTTTTGCATCAACCTGGATGATCCTAAGACACAACATAAGTAGTCTCTTTAATGATTAGAATGCATAGATTCATAAGAAAAAATATACAAATATGTGGTAAATTCAACACTATAAACACCCTCAACTTAATCTTTTGCATTCCGTCAGTCAAAAAACAATCAAACCACATAGAGAAATATTCCTTTCAAGTACACAATTAATCACTATTACATCACTTTAACACATATCATTTAACCAAAAGGAACATTACTTTTATTGGTACTAGCAATTAGTAACTACATAGAAAATTTCCTCCAAATGCTCCCCTTTCATTCAAAAAAGAATTTTAAAGATGCAAAAGATTGTACAAGAATAATCAAGTGACAAAAACTCATTCTCAAATACTAACTCAAAACCACTAGTTCCTTTGAATGCTCATTTGACTCATTTTTGGTACTTTTCATTATCACAACAATCCTTATTCGTATGCCCTCATAAGAAAGAACGTCCAAAAATTGCATTCAAAATATAAAAAAGGGATAAATAAAAATTACTCACACACATAATGAATTTCTCATACTCACAACTACAAAATCATAGGCTTATCCTAATTTTCAATCATTAATGACTCAAATGAATTTGATCGGATTGGAGATCCGAAGGGACTTTTATCAAGATTCTATTATAGGCTAGGGAAGGTTTAGATATAATTAAGATAAAGGTTACTATACCATATTTGAACCATACACACAATTTTTCATTTACCAGATCACCACTTTTCATTATATTTCACTTGCAAGCACCATTCTTCTAATTTTATACAAGATATCCCATATGCAACAATTTTACTTTGGGGGAATTCCTTTTTTCTTCTTTTGTTCTTTGTTTCTTTTTCTATGCTTGCTTCATTTAACACTTTCTCCTTTTTAAGGTATTATCTTATTGCTCAATTTCAATCAACCATGTGGTTAACATATCATCTATAGATATAACACCTCTGAAGCTCCTAGGTAAGATCAGACCAGGAAAAGCGTAGAAAATGTTGAAGACCGCAACATTAGTGTTTTCAAGGACACCATTTTCAGGCCGTACAAGGAAACATGAGCCGTAAATGGGTCGCAAAGAAAAGACTTGAGAAATAGATATTTGGGTCGGAGTTTCTACGAGCCTTATGAGTTGTCGTAAACATTTCTACACTTCGTATACTTGGTTGTAGACCAGACTTCAGAAAGTTGGGATTAGGACTTGAATAGGATGAATAAACCTGTGGGTCGTACAATATTTCACGGATCGTAGAAAGGTTTCATAGACCAATGTCCTGAAACAACAATAACTAAGAACTTCCCTGACTTTTACGGACGAGCATGGTGGGTCATATTACCGTCCACGGGCCATACACTGGTCTGTATTTTGAGACTTCAGAAACCTAGAAAACTTTCTCCATTTTATACAGACCCATTCGTGGTCCGTAGAGTGGTTTATGACTCGTTGAGGATCCGTATATGTCCTATGGAAGTTCTTAATAAATGAAATTTTATTCTTTTCCCACTCTTTTAATCCCTATACTACATAATTTTGACCTATTCTAGGTGGAATTTATTCATCCCTATTGACCCTGATCTCGCAGGTCTTCTCCCAAAGTAAACAATTGGGTTCCAAGCATCAAGTATCCATTGAAGGAAGCATGCTAGGGTTTATACTCCAAATATGTGGGTTTTCATCAATGGGTGTACCTTCACCCATTGAGTCTTTAGAAAATCCCAATTCTACAAGTTTATGATCTCTACAAACCTAGGGTTTATATGATCTTTATAAATTCTTGAAAATTTTCAGTTCTTCCTCTTTATTAGCTTGAAAATTCATCATTTCACTGATAATTCCATGTTTTCAATGGTGTTTTCATGAATCCTAAATATATAAGTATTTTCATAACTCAGAACATCATGATTTCAGAATGCATGTTTAAAATCATCTAGTTTTCATGAATTCTGATTCTTTCAGATAAAGCATCTTTCAGTTATGCCCAGATTATTAGACTTTCAGGATTAAGATTCTTTCAGATAAAGTATCTCTACGTATATTTTTAGTTAACATGATTTATGAGCTACTGAGTAATTATCAGTTATTAGTATTATTCTTCTCATGAATATTAAGTTGCCTTGAAGCATAGGCAACGACCTTCCCATTTGCATAAGCACACACCCTAACCCGATACTCGAGGCATCAAATAAACAACAATACCATTAGTCCCCTCAGGTAAAGTCAACACCTGAGGGGAAGTAAGTCTATCTTTCAATTCCTGAAAACTCTTTTCACATGCTCTGAACCATACAAACTTAGCCTTATTTTGAGTCAATGTTTTCAATGGAGAGGAAACAAGCCTTCTGTAGTAACCAACCAAATCCAAGAAGCTTCTAATATCCGAAGGGGATAGAGGTCTAGGCCAACTCTTGACCACATCCATCTTCTTAGGATCTACCTCAATACCCTTGCTTGAAATAATATGACAAAGAAAAGCCACGGACCTTAACCACAACTCATATTTGCTAAACTTCGCAAAGAGTTGTTGGTCCTTGAGAACTTGCAACACAATCCTCAAATGATCAATATGTTCACCCTCACTTTTTGAATAAATCAATATATCATCGATGAATACAATCACAAATATGTCAAGGTATTGTCTAAACACCCTATTCATAAAATCCATATATGCCGCCAGAGCATTAGTTAAGCAAAACGACGTCACCAAAAACTCATTAGTTAAGAAAAGTCATCTTTGGAATGTCATCTTTGTCTTGATCCAGGGGTACCCCCTAGATTTAACATGGCCTATATGACCCCGAGAGACCCCATACAAGCCACTTAGCATTCATACCATAAGAAATAGAACAATAAGAGTAAAACAATAGTTCAAGTTCAATAGTTTTATAAAAAAAAACGGAAGTCTAAAATACTTTGTAGCCACCGAATACAATCGAATGAAATTGGGCCTAGACTATACATCATATCCTAAAAGTAGAATACAAGAAATAACTAAGAACAATGAAAGTCTTTCCTCGAAGCATGAGGACTCACCAAATATTGGGAACCTCAAAATCAACCACTAGCCACGAAACTGAGAAACCTGACTGTCGGACCCTACATTTGGGGAAATGTAGGCAAGAGTATGTGTTAGTACAAAACAATTTACCAAGTATGATAGTTATACATGAACCATTTAAATCATGCTAAAGGGGACATTTCATGACATGCAATTGACCAAGGTAAAACATGATATATAAGGGTTAGTAAACATAAGTCATAAAACATGGTCAATGCAAGCTAACATCATTTGAAACCTTTGAACACATATGAGATACTTCTTGAAGTAACCTTAGTTCATTATAATGTGGGGAATTAGCCTTAACCGACATAGAGATCATGTGAGCTATAACATGATCCCTCGGTGTCTCCCACACCGAAAAGGATTTTCCTACTTGCCAAGGTAAGGACCATAACTTCTAGATTAGGTGGATCTACTAGCTAATGTCTATCTAGACAATTATGCTATGGGGGCACTTAGGTAAGGGATAAGGAGATTGCTTCTAAAAACCTAGCCTCTACTAACGGGAGAGCTTCCATCTCAATATCCTCTCGGTGCTAAGCATAAATCCCACGGAGTATTTATTTCTCACTTGTTCTTATTATCCATGAAAGGGCACGTCATCTTGCCAATCCAAGCTAAGTCATTATCCATGGAAAGTTATCATTCAATTACCGATCCAAGCTAGGTTTCATTAGGATAGATCTTAACCTTTGATTCAATTAGGTGAGAAGACCTTTCAATCGTAGAATCCTTATTATGTGAGAAAACCTTCACATCATACTTCCATGTGTATATGAGAAATCCTTTCAACAACAAAACAACAACATCATCATTGATACTTCACTCTCAAAGCATCCTTAAAATATTTTCATAGATTTCATAAGCACATGCATAATTCCATAATTTACCTTTGAAGGTTCAAAACCCACTTTCAATCATCAACTTTAGAAAACATGGGTTAGATATGGATTTCATCAAAAATTCATGTAATTGTATGAATACATGCCTGATTTCATAAAACTCTTCCTTCATAATCAAAATCCCACATCATATGATCATAACTTGAAAACAAGGGGATTACATGGGTTCATGGGGAAATCATCATAAAATCATAGTATTTCATCAATTCATGCATAAGAAATCATAATTCAATTATTTAAATCAATAATCAAGAGAACCCATTACAATTGAAGAAAGCCCTAACTCAATTGGAGATTTCTAACTTTGGAAATAGAGGAATTTGAGAACTCCATGAATGGAAGGGATCCATGGATGAAAACTATCATACTTTGAAACCAATTGCTAATCTTTGATGGAGGAATTGAGACTTGACTTGAAACCCTAGGTTGAATCCTTATTCTTCAAGATTTCTAGAGAAAGAATTATTGGAGAGTTCTTCTTTTTTGGTTGATTTGAAGAGAATGAAGTGAATGAACTAATTTGGGGGCTGGAATCACTTATATAGGGGTTTTACTGAAGGGTAAAATGACTTAGTATAGAGATAAAATAATTAAGAAAAGACCCAACTATCCCTGAACTTAACTGCCGAGCTACCATCCACAGCCACGACCACGGACCGCAGTCAGGAAGACGGGCCGTCCAGCACGACTATCGTTCGTGGTCAGAAACCTATTTTTGGGCCAGTGAACCACAGGCCCCCAACCACGGACCGTGGTCTGATTGACGGTCCGTTGGTCAGGCCGTGGTCCCGAGCCTCTGAAGATTTAGGGTTACCAGCCCACGGACCACACTACGGTTCGTGGTTCTACCCACGAGCCGTGGTTGGCCTCTGTAGCTGGCACCTGCAACTTCCTGAAACTTGGCATATTTCCCACTTTCGAGTCTGGGGTGTCACAATCTTCTTTTACCCTCAATTGGTGATAACCCGACCGAAGGTGAATCTTGGAAAAGTAACTTGCTCCTTGATGTTGGTCAAAAAAGTCATCTATCCTTGGGAGAGGATATTTATTCTTAACAGTAACTTTGTTCAACTGCTGATAGTCAATATACTTATGAAGTGAACGATCTTTCTTTCTAACGAACAAGACATGAGCAGCCCTTGGAGAGATACTCGATCGGTTGAAACCCTTATCCAACAAATCTTTTAATTTCTCCTTTAATTCTCTAAGTTTGGTCGGATCCATTCGGTAAGGAGGAATAGAGATAGGTTGCGTATCTGGGAGAAGGTCAATATCGAAGTCTATTTTCCTTTCGGGAGGAATACCGGGAAAATCATCTGGGAACACTTCCAAAAAATCATAAACTACGGGGACCGACTCAAGAGTAGGGGTTGTAGAATCTACATCCCTCACCCTAACTAGATGGTAGATGCAACCCTTAGAAATCATCTTTCTAGCTTTAACACAAGAAACAAACTGACCCTTAGGCATATAATTTCTCCCTTTCTACTCTAGGACAGGCTCATTCGAGAATTGAAACTTGACTACACGAGTTCTACATTCAATAGAAGCATAACATGAGTGCAGCCAATCCATACCAAGGATAACATCAAAATCTAGCTTATCAAGCTCTACCAAGTCAACAAGATTAACTCTATGCAACAAGGAGATGGGACACTTTCTATAGACCCTCTTAGCCACAATAGAATTACCAAGAAGAGTAGAGACAGAAAAAGGGATCAAACAACACATCTGGAAGAATATCAAACCTCACAACCACAGATGGTGTCATGAAAGAGAAGTAGCACTGGGGTCAAGTAAAGCATAAACATCAAGTTGAAAGACTTTCAACATACCGGTAACCACATCGGAGAACCCTCTTCTTCACCACGAGCCTGAAGTGCATAGAATCGGTTTTTGCTTGGGAGCATTTGGACCCGAACAACTAGGACCATATAAAGGATTAGGTTGAGCCATTCGGTGATTATCCCCATCATTCTTAGCAACTGAAGGACAATCTCTTATCTTGTGGTCCATCTTATCACAACCAAAACAAACATTGGAACCCGCTAGACACTTGCCCTCGTGCTTCCTCCCACACTTAGCACAAGTAGTCATCAAGGGCCACTACCACTTCCTCCTTGAGGCTTAGGGTTAGACACCCTATCTTTTTTGAACTTTAGAGGAGCATTGGAGGAACCTTGGCCAGAAAACCTTTGTCGGAACTTAGAACGACATGTCCATCAGAACCTTGAATGAGAGGAGTTATCATCACCGGTCTTAGCCCTCTTTGCCTCCCTATACTTTTCCTTAAGTTTCTCCTCTTCAAATTATTGAGCATAAACCATGAGACGAGAAATGTCCACATCATTAATAATCATAGCGGTATGACATTCATTAACCACCATTTAGGACACACCCAAAATGAACTTACTCATCCTTGCCCTAGGATCGACAATCATAGTAGGATCATATCGAGACAATTATGTGAACTTCAAAGAATATTCCTTCACACTCATACTTTCTTGACAAAGGTTGATGAATTCAAGCAACTTTGTCTCCCTCATCTCAAGGGGAAAAAACCTTTCAAGGAAAGCAACCTTAAACTTTTCCCAATCGAGAGGACCCGCATCTTCTGGCCTACCTTCTTTCCATTGGTAGTACCATACTTGAGAAAAACCCTTAAGTTCATAAGCAGAAAACTCTGCCTTTTCCACCGGCGTCACTCCCATGATCATCAACACCTTGTAAACCTCATCAATGAACTCTTGAGGATATTCCTTAACTTTAGAACCATGAAACTCCAGAGGATTCATTCTAGTGAAGTCCCTCACTCGAGATGCCACCGTACACATATTTGGGTTCACGGGAACCGCAATCCCCCTATTGGCTTGGGCCGTCATGGCTTGGGCCAACACTTGAGAAGCAGCCCTAAACTCCGCATTAGTCACTTGCTTGGCCAAAGGGTCGATCGGAGCTTGAGGAGGAGCTTCTTGATTCCCATTCTCCCTCACATTCCTTCTAGCATAAGCTCTCTAAGTATCCATCTCCCGTAGAGCATCAGATAAGGATGAGGAGAGAGATCCTATAGAGTTAAACTCTATCGCACGACTTTAGAGTAATGAAAGAAGTGGAGTTTCCTAAACATCTTGTAGCCTATCATTCATAAATATGGCGCACTTCACACTTAAGAATGAGACTCTACTCGATGTTGCTTATGAGACATCCTAGGATCTTTCTAAACCTTGTGCTCTGATTACCAAGTTTGTCATGACCCAAGGTAGCCCCTAGGCATAAGATGGCGTATAAAACGCCAAGAGGCCCCATACAAGCCATTAGATTTCATCATACAAGAAATAGAATAAAAGAGTTAAACAGGAGCATTTCAAGTCCAAACATTTTTTATAAAAGTAAAGGGGAAGTCTAAAACATTGTGTCAAAGCCATCTAGTACATAAGAATGAATCTGGGCGTAGCCCATACATCATGTTCCAAAACTGAAAGTAAGGAAAGACTGCAAAAAATAAATATCCGGTCCTCGAAGCATGAGGACTCACTAAAGCTCGGAATCTCCTCAACGAACTATACCCACGAATCTGGGACCCAGACAGTCGGACCCTACATTTGGGGAAATGTAGGTAAGAGTATGCGTTAGTACAAAAATATGTATCAAGTATGATAGCCATGCATAAAATATTTGAAAACATACTTAAAAGAGATACCTTCATAAAATGCAATGAACAAGCTAAAACATGAGATAAAGAGTTAGAAAACATGAGTCATAAAAATGGTCAATGCACAATGTCATCATCTTAAACATATATGAGATACTTCCTTGAAGTAACCTTAGTTCATCATAACTTGCTTGGGGGGAGTAGCCTTAACTGACATATAAGACCATGTGAGCTATCAACGTGGAATCTGGTGTCTGCCTCACACCAAAAAGGGGTTGTCCTACTTGCCGAAGTAATCGCCTCTTACCTCAACATTAGAATAGCTCCTTAACATTGGTTCATTTTATGTGAGAAAGCCTTTCAACCCTAAGAACCCTTATCATGTGAGAAAACCTTTCACAATTCATGCTTACATATGTATATGAGAAATACTTTCAACAACACAACAATCAATAACATCATTGATACATCACTCTCAAAGCATCCTTAAAACATTTACATAAATTTCAGGAGAACATGCTTAATTTCATAAACTTCTCTTTCATAATCCAAAACCCATATTATATAATCATAACTTAAAAAAAATGGGGATTACATGGGTTCATGGGGGATAATCATAAGAACATGAGATTTACTCAATTCATGCATAAGAGATCATAATTCAATCAATTAAATCAATAATTAAGAGAACCCATAACATAGAAGAAAAACCCTAACTCAATTCGGGAATTCTAACTTTAAAAATTGGAGAAGTTGGGAACTTCATGGAGGAAAGGGGTCCATGGATGAAAACCATCATACCTTAATGATAAAATCTTGACTTCAATGGTGGAATTGGAGACTTGGCTTGAAACCCTAGCTTGATCCCTTCTTCTTCAAGCTTTCTAGAGCGAGAAATATTTCGAGAGGAAAATTTATTCTTCTTTTGTAAATTTGAGAGAATTATTTTAATTGGGGAAATTTGGGGGTTAAGCAGTGGGGACCTACGGACCGTCCTGTCCCTCCGTCGATTGGGTTTAGAGAATCAAGTTTTTGGACCTCAAACGATGGGACCCACCCACGGGCCGTGGTCCAATCGATGGGACATGGGTCCCAACTGTGGTCCTCCACTTTTGACCTCAAAATCTCTCTAAGTTTGGGACTCACCTACGGAACCTATTTACGGCTCGTGCATTGAACAACGGACCATCCTTGTGAACTGTTGAAAAAGTACTAGAACATAACATTTTTAGAAAAACTGACTGCCAACCACGGACACCACCTACGGTCTGTGGGTCGTTCAACGGGCCATGGATGGAACTATAGGAACTTGCACCTGATTTCCTAAAAACTGATTTGTTTTCTGTCTTTTCGAATCTGAGGTGTTATAGAGATTAGCGAGACAGAGAATTAATTGGAGGGATCGTGAGGCTGACAAGGATATGTACATACCACCTCATGGTCGTCCCAAACCCAAAGAAAAAGCTGGACCGCAAGGGAGTCAAACTAATGATATGGTTACTAGGATCTTCAATAATGTAGGAAGGTTCTGACAATATGTTGAAATACTTGAAAAATGATTTCTTTACTTTTACTCAAACGGTTACTTCCCACTCCATTTCAATTAGACATCTTGAAACTCAGATGTGTGAAATCTCTGCTCATTAACATCAAAGGCAAAAAGGAACTTTGCCTAGAGATACAATCCCCAACCCCAAAAATGATGTTTGAAAAGTGAGAACTATGTTGTGCCATGGCGCTAAATACGGTGCCTTTTGGGAGGCAACCCATTTTTGGTTTATTGCTTTCAATAACGTTTGTGCTCAGTGTAGGTTAAAATGAAATAAAAAATTGAAAAGAACAAAGTAGGAAATAAAAATACCCATTAGGTGATCCGCCAAGTTGGTTTGGTGGGCATATCCATGTTCTCCTTCTTTACCAAAATATTTTTTAAAAATGGTTCTGTCAAAATTGGCATAGAGGTACATGTTCGGAGATCCACCTAGTAACATTTCACAAGAAATATCTAGTCCGCCGAGTTGAACTCCAAGTTTGGGTATTTGTACAGACATTATCGTCGAGCTGAAGCTCCTTCAGCTATTCAACGAAATCATTAAGCCATGTTAGTCGTAGTCCACCGAGTGCACCTGACCGTGGAAGGCCAAAATTCTTTTTTCATTTAAATAATCATATCTGAACATTTTTGAACTTTTTCACTTCCTATACTCTCTACACCTAGTCTAAATTTCATTGTGTGTCCTTTTTGCTTCATTTTGCATTTGTGGAGTACGTGATAGCGTATGATTCTCAACCCAAACCCTTTCTCCTTTTTTTAAGAGCTCGTCTCTCTTTTGTTTGAAGAGCTCTTACTCTCTATAGTTGGGTTTCAAGTTAAATTTCTTGTTTCTCCTTGCAATGTGTGCTTATTGTCCTATTAGTTGTTTGTTTTGCTAGTACGATGTGTGAAGCATGTGGTTATTCATTTAATTGCGAGATTGATTGTTACCCATGATTTGTACTTGCTGTCTTTGGTTCCCAAATATGCTAAAAATAATTATGTGGGTTGATTAGTTGATAATTGCTTGATATTTGTTGCAGGTCTGATATGAAAATTTTATGGGTGATGTTTGAGAAGCCCATTATTATCCAATAGGCTTGAATTTTCCCAATGATATATAGGGTGACGTCTTTCTTAATGGAAAATCATCAATTTCCCAATACTTAAATAAATGTGGGGGGAGTCTAAGTACCCGGGGGAAAAATTGAACTAAGGGTAGCATGTAAAATATGTTACGATTTTCTATGTAGTTAAATTTTTGTGCTTAATTATGAAAATTTGGTATCGGGGTGAAAATCACATGTTCAGCGAGCTTCTATTGGCCCGCCAAGGTGATTAAGAGAATTGTCAAGTAAGTCCTTGATCACCATCTAGTCGTGATTTTGTGACCTTATGCACTATCACTTTTGGCAAGCTTGTCTTAGTTTGCCAAACCATCTCGCTGAATTGCTGAGTTAGGGATGACACCGCCTATCATACCTGAGTTAAAGCCTTTTGACACCATCTTGGCGAATCGCAGGGATGGGGATGGCATTGCCCTTAGTGCCTAAATTGAAATTTCCTTGCTACTTTGAACTTCGGCGAGCGCATCTCAGCTCACCTACCAATTCATACAACCTTAATAAAATTATTTCACGTGTGATTTTCTTGCATTTATTTTCAACTAACCTTCACTCGATGCTTTGATATGCATTGTTGTGCCTTATAGGAAATGGCTACACCTAAAGTTCACGTCACTATGAAGACCTTTCTATCAGATTTTCAGTCTCCTCCTCAACCTCCACTAAAAAATCAAAGGTTAGTGCAAATCAACAAGCACACAGGGCAACAAAAAGTCACTATGCACACTTCTAAACATGTCAGTGAACAAAAACAAAAGAAGGTTGTTATTGCTGAGATAGAAGGAAGAGGGAATCTATCCATGAATGCACCTCTTCCTCTACTAACCCTGAGGAAGCCCTACTTGATTATACTGGTACAGAGGATGGGGATGATAATGTAGATGAGATTATATCAACACCTCTTGTGGTTGAGAAGGTGGTTAAGAAAAAGAGGAGCGCAATCCGCTCCAAAAAGATGCAAGGCCCTATATCCAATGTGACATTGAGGGCACTTCTGATCATCGCTCAAAGAGCACTTAGCAGGTTGAAAGCTATTTTGAGCATACTATTTTGGAAGAGCGCCATTTATCTACTGATAGGATCATGATTGACTACCCGTCTATTTAAGAGGTGATAAAATTTCACAGATTTGAGCTATTCACCAAAGCTCGAACCCCTTATATTATGGTGTCGGTCGGTGAATTATGCAAGGCCTATGCCAAGACACTCCCCAAGAAAATAAAGGGCATGATTTGGAGAGCATTGGAAGATGTTCATGTCCGGGGTAAGATTTTAAAGTGTGACCGGACAACAATCAATGATATTTTGGGCATGGAAGGGAGCAAGGAGGAAATGCATAAGATTCGAATGAAGCACAAGTTGGATGATTTGAAAGGGTGGTTAGCACCTTTGATTTCTGATATTACTCCCACGTGGTTGGTTGAAGGGGTTAAAATTGAGAAGAAAGATAATAATGTGGTGGCTAATTTTTTTGTTTGGATTCATTAGTCTCGCTTCTTTCCTGGCGACTAGCTTCTCAACTGGGTGGCTTGGTAAGCAAGCTATCTTCAACCTTATGCCATCACAAAATGAGTCGATCCTCCAGCACCCAAAAGAAATCTTGATTGGTGATTGAAAAGAGGTGAATGTGGGCCGTACAATTGAGGAAGAAATGTTTGCAGGCTAAGCAAGAGCAAACTTCATTGCCCTTTCCAGTTTTGATCACCTAGTTGTATCAGTCGATTGGATTTTCGTTCAGAGAGAAAACGGATGTGAGAGTTTTTCCTGCCTCATAAATTGACATTCTTAGGATTGAGGTTGATTACTTGTAGGATTACATGGCTAAAAGA
Source organism: Solanum etuberosum (assembly GCA_029582245.1). Classification (NCBI taxonomy): domain Eukaryota; kingdom Viridiplantae; phylum Streptophyta; class Magnoliopsida; order Solanales; family Solanaceae; genus Solanum; species Solanum etuberosum. The sequence goes on from JAJONR010000553.1 coordinate 69,369, forward strand.
AAGCCACCACCACCTTACACCACACCGATAGTGGACCCTGCTACGTTAGAGTTATACATTTCTTATCCCGCTCCTGATGTCAAGCCTTCTGGTAGCTTGATAACGCTTAAATCACTCCTCAAAACTATTCAAATGAGTGAGTAGTCGTCGTCAATAAAAATACCCAACTAAGATTCGGGGTCGAATCCCACAAGGAACAATGTAAGAGAAATGGAAAAGATAAAGGCTAACTACATACTAGTTTGAATCTAACTAGATAATGTACACAATTATTGAATAGAATGTAATTTTTATAACTACACTTCTAACAGAGGCAAAGACGATATAAAAGAAGGGATGTATGGGAATTGGGAAAACATGGGAGTCAATAACCACTCAACGATCCATTGCTATTCAATCCAAGATCATTCACTAATCGGTAAGCTAGGTCATCTTCAATTACGTTAATTATCTTTCGATCTAAAAGCGTTTTTATTGTGATATCTCTTTTCAGTCTCAATCAGACCAATACAAAATAACCCACTACATTAACTTACACCTCTCTTTAAAGGAAGCCTTGACCCCCAACAATGAAACCCTAAACTTTATCTTTCAATCTCAAATTCAAGTTTAAAGTCAAAATACAATTTCAATCTAATTCTCCACTCTAATCAATCTCTTTCGAGAATCAAGCAGAGATCAGAAGCTAAGATTGAGCGTGCACTCCCAACCCATAAAGTCAAACATGAAAATTAAACTGAACCTATTTCATGAAATCAAGCATGGAAATAAAAAATTACAAAAGCAATACAATAATTAATCAAACACCCAAATATCTTTGTCTATTTCTAGCACAGATGCCCCAATTTAACAAAATACAGTACATCCACATTTCTAGCAATTAAGAACAAGGAAATGAAGAAGGGTAAAAGAAATTACTAATATAGAACACAATCTACAAATCCACAAATGAAATGCGACGAAACTTTCCTTCAATGTCTCAACCCCAAATCAAAATCTACAAATTAGTTTTCAAAAATTAAGCTAAACTATGAAGAAATCTCTCTAATCTGATATGGAATGTTGCATAAGTGATCAATGACTGGTCCTTAGTGTAAAAAGGGTTTTTGGAATAGATTAGGTGAAATTTCTAATTTGTCCAGGCACCAGGAAGTTTGCTCTTTGCGGTCGCAACAACTAGTTCACACGATCGCAACGAGTAGTCACTACAACAAATGTGATATTTAGCTACAAAATTATTAGGTACGACATAAAATTTGTCATTTATTATTCACCTTTTGTGATAAAAAATACATTTCGTATTTAAATGTATGTGCAACATACTTTGGCGCTATTTATTAAGTACAACTAGTGACAAATTTTAATTCATCAAGGACACATTATTTTGTCGCTAATTTTGTATCCAATTTGTGACAAACTGTTATTTGTCATAAAATTAGTTACAATTTTGGACACGAAAAAATTTCATCACAAAATATAAGTTGTTGCAATAGTGACAAAATAGAGTTCGTAGTTGAATGTTGTAAGCTTTAGCCACAAAATTTTATATTTAATAGTGACCTTAGTTTTTGTCTCTAATAATATAAGCAATAGTGAGGATTATTTTACTGTCTCTAATTAACCTGCGACTTAGTGACAACATAATTTTGTCACAAAATATACATTGTTTGTATAGTGACAATTTAAATTTTGTAGCTGAATAATTTAACTACTTTATGATTTTTTTATAGTTAAATATAAAAATAATATTTGGCTACGCTCGAATGTAGATCTATAAGGTAGTAAGGGAGCTCACCATAACCACTTGATAAAAAATTACACGACAATATATATATATATATACTAGTTTTTCGACACGTGATTATCAATTCAGAAAATTTTTAGCGAAGATTAGAATAATAAGGTTTGCACAAATAATATTGCAGATTCTTTTGTGAATGTTCAATATGGATCGTCATATATATCTCTTATTCATACGAACCTATGAAGATGGTCAATCAAAAATTTTATTAGTTAAATGTAATATTGTATATATATTTTTCAATTTGATGAGGTTCAATCATGTAATTAGCCGTATCTCACCAATATTACCTTATAGACGATATTTGTTGTGTATTTTTCTTGTCATCTAACCAGATGTGCTTTACACGTGTATTCCACTTAATCTATTTAGATTTCATATGAACATAACTGTGAGAATTCATAACATTATAACTAAAGAATGTAAAAGATTGTGAATAACATTTCCCATAATTATGAATAACTTATTACTTACATAAATAAATAGGACTTTTAATTAATGTGTAGGGACAAAATGAAAATGTTTATTCCATATTACTAAATATAAAATTTATTTTGATAATGATAAATTTTAACTGATTCATATATATTCACATATTTTCACATTTGTTGTGAGTTTCTGTTTAAAAAAAAAAAAAGAACTCGGAAAATTTTAAAATAATATATTTTGACGTTAGAAGATTTTATATCTATTAAAAATTACCTATTATATAAATAATAAAAATTAAACGAATATAGACTTCAACTGGCGTTATTAGAAGTCATATGAACTTTTCTTCGTCGAAAATATTATTAAGAAATAGTAAATTAGTAAAACAAATGGGCAATGTTTACATAGTAATAACTATTTTGAAGCAAACTTTATGACAATCTAAATAACATAAGTAGCATTGATAAATAAAGTTATTCTTTTGTATTGAGCATCAAAAAAACAAACCATGACAATTTTCTAACTCTTGAGAAGTTTAATAATTTTGAAAAAAAGATATTCAGAAACATATATCTACAAAACAAGAGAAATTGTTAACAAAAACAAATGAATTTAGACTACAATAAAAATTAAACTAATACAAACTTCAACTGACGTTATTACAAGTCATATGAACTTTTCTTCGTCGAAAATACTGAAATATTAAGAAATAGTAAATCAGTAAAACAAAAGGACAATGTTTATATAGTAATAATTATTTTGAAGCAAACTTCCTAACAATCTAAATCACATCAGTAGCATTGATAAATAAAGTCATTCTTTTGTCTTGGGCATCAAAAAAATAAATCATGACAATTCTCTAACTCTTGAGAAGTTTAAAAATTTAGAAAAAGATATTCAGATGCATATATCTACATCACAAGGGAAATTGTTAACAAAAACAAATGAATTTTTTAGAGTACAATAAAAATTAAACTAATACAAACTTCAACTGGCGTTGGATAGAATAATTAACTTCATCGGAATTGTGGTACCTAATATTTCGCTAAACTTTGAACTCACTCAACAATAATAAATCACACGAAATTTTTTAAAATGCAAGAAAAAGGAGAGTAGAAGATAAAAAAAAATTGTTGTCGAAAAATGAGAGGAAACCCCTCTATTTATAGTCAACAAAGGATAATATGAACAAGTATTTTTTGTGTCGTATCTTAAAAGTCATGACCTTTCCGAGAAGTCACAACCCTTTGGAAAAGTCACAACTTATTGAAAAAGTTACAACTCATTGGAAAAGTCACAACTCTTTGAAAAAGTCACAACTCATCGAAAACTCAGAACCCTTTGATAAAAGTCACAACTTATCAGAAAAGTCACAACTCATAAAAAAAGTCACAACCTAAGTTAGGAATATTATAATAATTTAACATTCAAGTTAGGAGTTCATGCTTTTAAGGTAAAATATAGAAGATAGATAGATATAGATAGATAGATAGATGGATAGATAGATAGATAGATATATGATCTTTTTTAAGTTTAGAAGTTGACTTAGTGGCTTAGGGGGTTCAAAATTCCCTTGACGTTCCAAGTTGAAACATCAACCCATGAATAAAAGTAATACTGGTAAGATAGTGTCTATGCACAACACCCTTGAACTCGACATTGTTTGTGTTCATTGAACACATGTATAACAAATTTTTAACAAAAATAAAATCAAAGTCAGTCACTTGACAAAAGAGAAGCATGTTATTAAATACAACTCAAAATGAATATTAAAAATAGATTAACATATATAACAATTTAAGTGACAATCTTTGTGGTAAAAAACATGCTCTATTTTGAACAAAAGAAAATCCTAAAAATAAATACCAATTAATCTTTACCAAAAACCTTGGTAATAAGTAATAACATGCTAAATGTAGGACATAAAATAGGATATAAAGGAAAAGAAATATTTTCTGGGTAAATAATATTAAGAAAAAATAATATGAATGAAAAGTCTCTACTACTTTAGCAAATAAGTTTTCCAGAACTTCTATAACCTCCAACACAAAAGAAATCATCAATTATTGTAGTAACTACACCATTCTCGAGACATGACATGTAGACATCAGATAGTTCAGGATGGAAAAATGTGGCTGCAATAGAAGAGTAGAACTTCAATTTGTCCATTTTGTGTAGTATCAACCACCTGTTACCACAAACATTTAAATACGCACATAAGAAAAAATTATAGCACAAAGAAAGTTAGTTTCTAGCTCATATCATAACCTTTTGAATAAAATATATAAATTTTCTCTCAAATAATAAAAAAAAGGGGAAAGGGGACCGGCTCGACAATAGCTAGGTATTATCTTTCTTTTGGTTTTAGATATGACCAATGTTATTGAGCTTCAGTAATCTATGTTGAAAAGACAAATATTTTTTCTTGTTAGTTCATGAACTAGGATATTAATTGTGTTTCTTGGTATTTGAAATACATTTATTAGAGTATCAAGAGAGAGATAAAATGTCAAAAATAAACTCCTCTCTCTAAATTTTCTCTATAGAATTTCTTGAGAGGCATATACTATCGAGATGGAATCTGAGCCACCGACAGTGAATCTCCAACCACTAGACATAGACCATGAGGGGTGCTCAAAATAGGTGAAGACAATCAAACAACAATCTCCCTCGGATTCGTCCTACAACAATGAGAAATCAAGTAACAATAATGAGAGCAAGGGAGCGATTTCGAATGAACACTGTTGTAGGATTCAAGAAATTATTTCTCAGGTTAATTCTGGTGCAATTCGAATGATTTCAAAAAACTGCAAGGAAATAGCACACCTTAATCTAGCTACGCTGAAAGAATCAAGTCATTCCACCGTGCCAATCTCCAGTTCTAGAGATGTCAATTTGGAGAAAATCGCAAATGAGAGTCTGGAAATGCGCACTCCTATTTGATGTGAGGATCCTACAAGGGAGTCTCCTAATACTCAGTCCTTTAATAGTCAATTAATTAAGATTGTTGATAATTCTGGTCCTACTAATATATTAAATAATAAAGATGGTGATCATGGTGTTGAGGGTGATAAGGATAAAGAGATGGTCATAGAACAACATCAGCAGGGTCCTAATAGGAATGGCAACAGCAAACAAAATTCTACCAATGAGCCTAATAACTCCACTCATAAACCGTATGTCCCTAACAACACTCCTCTCCAAATTTCCAACAGTTTCAAAACCTTCAGACCCAATAATATCATACTTGCAAAGGAGAGCACAAAAAACAACAATGCGACCATTGATCCAGCACAAAAACAACCCAATCAACCTAAACAAAAACCAGTTGTCATCCCAGAACCTCCCCTTCCTAATATCCCTCACTCTATGGTTACTAAACTAAGAGTCCAAGAAGCCAAAAAAATTGGTCCAATAGACATCAGACCTCCAAAGATTACTACCAAACAGGGCTACCCTACTGTTGTATTAGAAAAGAGGATTTCATCATAAATTTAGCTGAAAGGTGAAAATTTACCTTCATTGGTAATTATCAATAGCCCAAAATGGAGGTCATAAGGAAACAATTTATCCTACAAAATGAATTTAGACCAGCAGAATCAACAGATACAACACACACAACAGTACAACACAAATAAAAGCAATAGTTAAAATGTTTAAAGTCCTAGATCACCTCAGAGTCCTAAGGATGCTAAATAGAAAAATGCACAACACCTTCAGGCAGGTATGAATTCTGAAATAAATTCTCAAAAGCCTCATGGGAGCGCTTTGGAAAACCAGGGAAAGATTGGAGCTGGTGATATTCTTAGAGATCACAAATGTAACTTGATTTATGTATATAGAGAAACATCCTCCATATTACAATCCAATCCAATCCAAATTAAGTTAATATAGTAAATAATAAAAAACTTACTGAAAGCAAACAATCCAGACCAAGCCTAAAATTAAAAAAATAGAGAAAACTCCAGTAAGAAGTCCAATGAAACAGAGGAAACAGACAAAGAGTGCGAGCAAAAGTTGAAAATTAAATTTTTAGCCAGCCCCTCCCAGTAGCGAGTAAGAAGAAGAAGAAAAAGATAAAGACCAAGAAGAATAGAATGCATACCTGGAAGAAGAAGGAGAGACGCACTCGTCGTAGTAAATGAAAGGTAAGTCCCTACAGTTATGAAGTTATATCACAAAATCAATGTCATCGTCATCATCTGTGTCACGATCTTCATCTTTATCAATACTTTTAGTGCCTTCATTTCCATCAAGATCACTTATGTACTCAATCATAGTGTCATCCTCTAGGTCAGAATCTTCTGTATTGTAACCAACTTCATGTCCTGTTTGAACCTTCAATTCAATTGCACCTGAATCCAAGGTAATTAAATCAACATCATTTCTATGTAATTAAATCGGCATATCCTCAATAGAAACATCTACCATATTACTTTCAATTGACACATCTTGATACACTTCATTAGTAGTGTGCAATTCATCACTATCCACTTTTAAATTTTGCATATCTAGCACATCATATATATGTCTATCTTGAAATTTTTGCACAATTCGCCAATTTTTTCCTAATTTTGGATCATAAATATAAAATACTTGGTTTCCTTGTGTAGCTAGTACAAAAGAATCATGTTCATACCAAAATCTATTTACATTTATACTGGTAAATTTTTTATCTTTCTGCATCCCAGTTTTCTTACGAAGATCAAACCACTTGCATTTGAATAGAACAACTCGATTGCCTTCTATATACTCTAACTCAATAATGTCAATTATAATACCATAAAAGTCAATCACTTCATTTCCATGATAGCCTTCAACAACTATGCCACTATTTTAACTTTTACGTAATTCATCACGACTTTGAATATGGTACGTACCACCATTAACAATACAACCAGGATATCTCCTTCCTCGAACATCAAGTCCCATTGCCAAAGGATATAATTTCTTGATAGACATTGTGTTCTCCTTATTACACAATTGCATAATCTACGATGAAAAAATATTATATTCAATTAGTAAAGAAGAAAAAAATTAAACTTAAACACACAACACGATTATCCTTTTTAACGTCACTTACTTTCCTTTTGAACCATAAAGGAAAATGTTCTCTATGTTTCTCTTCTATATTCACAACAGCTTGGTTCAACAACTTATTTTTGTGCTACCTACATAGGAAAAATGAATTTATGAGTAATTTAGAATAACAGAATATCATTATAGATAAAGAGGAAAACTTACTGTAGAAAAGGCTCTGCTTCTTCACAATTATTTTACACATACCACCGAGCATTATCAAAATCTTTCTTCGGTATTGCATCATAGTCTCCCTTAAATGGTCTAACACTTTCTGAAAATATGTCCAGAACATGTTCATCTTTGTTGCTAGATCCATCAGCATTTCGATCTTCACGATTAAATCTAGTCTCAATGTTAGTAAGATACATAGAGCAAAATGTCAAACATTCATCAATAATATAACCTTCTACAATAGAACCTTCTGGCCGTGACTTGTTTCACACATAACGCTTAAGCTTACACAAAAATCTCTCAATTTTGTACATCCAACGATACTGTACTGGTCCCCGATACATAGCTTCTCGTGGTAAATGTACAACCAAATGTTCCATAATATCAAAAAAAGCAGGTGGAAAGACCATCTCAAGCTTACATAATATAATAACTATATCCCTTTCAAGTTATTCTAAATCATCTTGTCTCAATGTCTTACAACACAACCTTTGAAAGAAATGACCTAACTCAATCAATGCTAAAGAGATATCTTTATTTTCAAATCCACGAATAGCTATAGGTAACAATCGTTAAAGAAAAACATGATAATCATGACTTTTGAGTTTAGTTATCTTAACACCATCTGCACTTACACACCTTGAGATATTTGAAGCATAACCATCAGGAAAATTAACAGATTTCAAAAATTCCCCAAATTCTTTTTTCTCTTTTTCTAACATATTATAACAAGTAGATGGTATCGTATAACTAGAACCATCATGGTGCAACCATAGTTCCTTTCTTATGAACCATCATGGTGCAACCATAGTTCCTTCCTTGTGTTCATATCCTTAAGATCTTCTCTTGCTTTCGATGTGTCTTTAGTTTTCCTGTCAATATTCAATAATGTCCCCAAAATACTCTCACATATGTTCTTTTCTATGTGCATGACATCTAAATTATGCCGCAACTTCAAGCTCTTCCAGTATGGTAACTCAAAGAAAATACTTTTCTTCACCCAATTCAACTCTATACGAAGGCGCTTTTTATTCTTATTATTTGAGTGTTTTCCTGGTCTATAAGTACTGAGTAAATCCAATTGTTGTAAGACATCATCTCCTGAGAGCTCTTTTGGTTTCAATCTTTTTTCTACCTTCCCATCAAACTTCATGCTTCTTCTCCATGCGTGGCTAGGTTTAAGATACCGACGGTGACCCATATAACAAATTTTACTTCTTACCTTTTGTGAAGGTGCATCCTTATTGCAAGTAGGGCATGCCATGTATCCTTTAGTACTCCATCCAGATAAATTAGCTAATACATAAGCAATAATATATGTTAGCTGTTAGTTTAATACATAAAATATATGAAAAACTACATTTACAAATATGTGTTATTTAGTACCTAAACTATATAAAACACTAGAATTACAGTTATGTGTTCCCCTGTTATTAAATTTATGTTTGTAGCTCTTCTTAAACAAGAAGAGTATCCTAGATTGGAAACATATAAATAATGGGAACAAAAACATGTCCAAATGCAAAGTTAATCGAGTTGAACACTAAGTAATCTTGCAAATAATAATAATACTTCATAGACTAACACACAAAAAAAACTGTGTAAAGTATTGTGAGCTGTCACCACTAAACTACTAACAAAAAAAGTTTAATTAATCAGCAGGTGGTTTATTCCAATAGAAGAAAAATGAGATTCATGTATTCTTTTCTATCTATCTTGGACTAGTTAAAGGGTGTCGGTATCATTACTGTAGTTAATAAATAAACAGAAAAAAATCAAAGCTTGTCAACCTTACTACTTGAATAGCTTAGGTGAGGCTTACTTGTTTGGGTTTATAAAAAAAACTGGAGAGTTATCCTCTCATTATAAAGATCAAGAAAGTTGTTGCAACATGATATGCAGAATTTTTAGGCTGGAGAAGATTTAGACATCTTGAACAATAAGAAATATAAACACTACCCATAAGCTGGAAAGTCATTTATGGTCCATAAAACAACAGCATGCATCTTGAAGAACTCCCCTGTGGATGCATCAAATGTCTCTACACCATCACTCCATAACTCTTTCAATTCATCAACCAAAGGCCGCAAGTAAACATCAATATCCTTTCCAGGTTCTTGAGGACCAGGAATAAGCAGTGACATCATCATAAATGGATCCTTAAAGCATTTCCAAGGAGGAAGATTATAAGGAAATAAAATTACAGGCCACATGCTATATGTTGTGCTCATGTTACCAAATGGGTTGAAACCATCAGTGGCGAGACCAACTCTAATATTACATGGTTCTTGTGCAAACCACGTATGATTCTTATCAAACTCTTTCCAAGCTTCAGAATCAACCGGATGCCTTAACACATTCTTCTCATCAAGATATGCTTCTTTATGCCACCTCATGTCGGTGCTTGTTTCTTTTGAACTAAATAACCTTTGATGTCTTGACTTTAATGGAAAATATTGTAAGACTTTATGAGGAATCTTTTTACCCTTTCCCTTATCAATTTTCCACCTTGAAGTACCACACTGTGGACATTCTTGACTATCTTTAAATTCACCCCAATAAAGCACACAATCATATTTACAAGTATGAATCGAAATGTATCCTAATCCCAAACATTGTAGCATGTTTTTAGCATCATAATACGACTTAGGAAGTGTCTCACCATTAGGCAATGCATCTCGTAGCAACTCCAACAACATATTAAATGACTTGTTGCTCCATTGATTGTACACTTTCAAGTGGAGCAATTTCACAATAAATGAAAGTTTCGAGAATTTTTTGCATCCCGGGTACAATTCACATGCGGCTTCTTTCAACAATTCGTCAAACTTCTCTGCTTCTCTCTCGCTGAAATTATCACATCCATTGTTACTGGATGTGGTCTCCTGATTGGCTTGTGATTTTCCACCCATTTCTTCTAACATTGCATGTATTTCATTATGGCTGACATGTTCTTCATTTATCCATTCCTCATTTTCATCTTCATTGTGAATTGTTTCATTATTATCTCTCTTTTTTGGTTGTTCCCCATGGTATATCCATTGCACGTAATATTTCATAATTCCTTTCAACAACAAGTCATCATATACTACATCTTTTGTTTAAAAATTTATATTTAAACAGTCTTGGCAGGACATTGAATTTTAGCATTTCGATCAAAGCGAGTTCGGATAAGTTTCATAAATGATTGGACACCCTCAACATATCTTTTAGAGAACTTTGGTTCATGCATCCATCCTTTATCCATGATAAACTGCACAAACATATAACCAAATAAATAATTAAATACTATAAAAAGCAGCCTTTAGAGATTTCACAATTACCAGACATATTGTAGCAACAAATTCTTAGATACTCTCCCAAGCATATCATATGTGAATAAGCTAATGGTTCGTTTAGACTACAACAAGGCTTAAATATTCCTTCTTTGAGATGAATATTCTTTATTGAGATAAAAGGGTCAAGTATTCCTCGTGAAAACTTCAAATCAGTCTCTTAAATCTCTCTGTAGGTGAGTGAGGACAAGCAAATGGTTCAGCGCAAATTAATGAACTAATAGATGCACATGAAACACAATACATTCAAAGATCAAACTAGAAGTCTCACAAGGTAATATTAATTTTAAACTGTTAGCAGGTCTTCCGAAAACACAATAGATGCCAGAACAATCAAATAGCCGTTAAGACTAGCAACTGCGATGCTTGAGCTATATGACCAAGTAGTATACAACCTACTTGACTACCTAAAACTCACTCGCAATCAACTCCTTATATCACTCAGTAAACCAGACTTCACTAGTGAATGAAATCGTCTCTCAGACAATCTGTCGAACATGTGGTAGGCATCCTACTGTAAGCTTGGTTTTGTCAGCAATGAACAGGTGGTCAACACTTCTAAAAAGTTGAGAATTTTAGTTTATATATCATAATAACATTCACAACAATCCCTATTCATAGGGACTCATAAACTGCGTCAATAATAAAGCACATAACTCACGTCACTTTGCACAAATTTTGGCTTAAAGGGGGATATGTGATGGTTCTGATAGCAAACAAGAGAGAGAAGAAACATAGAACCTTACCTGAATACTAGCGAGGTGGAGGTATGGCCAAAAAGATCGGCCACAACTACTGCGTAGGAGAGTCGTGAGCTGTAAACAGATGGGGACGATGGGTATCTTTCGTTTTGGATGAGAAATAATAAGAGTAGATGTTTGGGTTGTTTTGAAATCAGAGTGAAAAGAACTTATCAACTTTAGCTCATTTATTAATAAAAAGTAATGGATCATTTAAAGATTTGACTCATCTAATGACTTTTCTTTTTGTTCCCCTCAATTTTATTTCTTATCAACTTTAATCACTTGATTAAATATTTAATATATATAAAGAAAATTATAGTTTCTACAAAAAATTATACCTATAAAGATTTAATATATATAAAGAAAATTATAATTTCTACAAAGAATTAGAAAATTCTCCCTAAAATATTTGTTCTTTTTCAAGTTTAATCACTTCTTTGGATGAAGTTGAATGCAAGTCTCGCATAGTGTTATAGCCGTGAAACTACGTCAAATTATCCAATCAAGTCGAAAGTGCGCCAGATAATTAGGAGGTAAGACAAGAGAAGTAATGTAATGGCCTAAGTCCACTTTGTGATGGATTTAACTTAGAGTGAATTGAAGTTGAATGTAAGTCTCACGTAAAGCTATAATGAAACTACATCCAATGATCTATTCGAGTAGAACATATGTCGACATGCATTAGGAGGGAAGACAAGAGAAGCAAAATGCAACATACCAAGTTCACTTTTTGATAGATTTAATTGACAGTGGATTGAAGTTGAATGTAAGTCTCATATACAAATATAGTAGTGAAACTATATTCAATGAGTCATTCCTTGGGTGTTTCTGCACCAAAAGTTAGAGTAACACTCCAAATATTGTCATTTATCTTAGGAAGTATATATATCATTGGACAAAATTCTCTTTTCCAAAACTCGACCTGACTTCAATTATTCATGCCCAGAATAGCGCCTTGCGTCCATATCGTGTGAAAATACCTCCTCTCACAACAATTGGTGTCTTAAGGGCGCTAGGCATCCGAATGGACTCACAATTTCTTTAGCTTCAACGAATTGGAGAAGAATCCTTCATTTTCAATGAGTTCCTTCTTGAATATTTCTCCGTTTATCGTTAAATAACACTTAATCAAAATATTAGTAGAGTTGGGCAGTTTTAATTAATAAAAAAAGTGTTAGAAAAAATTTCGTACATTTCATGATTATCGTCACAATATTAACATCAAAGAACAAGTTTTTAGATGTGAACTATTTTTTTACAGCTTGAAATTATAGTACCGAAAAAGAATAGAGGAACATTGTACGATACCATTTTAATTTGATATGATATTTATATAAGATTTTAATTTGGATCGATGCCTTGTGGCGTGTAAACATTACAATATGTTATTTTTAAATTTCTATTAAGTAATTCTTTATAAAGAATCATTTTTATTCTAATGGCAAGATGGTTAAAAAAAATTTAAAATGTTACTTTTTTTTAAAAAAAAAACCTGTAAAGCTTATGGCCAATGAATCACCAAATTTCTTTCGTGACGAAATACGTGTTTTAGGTGACAAAATTATTCGTAACTGAAAATCAAATTTGTTGTAGTGAGTGTCGCTGGGTTACGCGAACGCAACCCCTAACCACGCGATTGCGAGATTCAAATAACTTGTGCAACACGATCGCGACATCTTCATTATGCGGTCGTGATAAATAATTCCCTGCCAGTTCTAATTTCTTCCAATTTGACCTCCTATTGTTCCAATCCCACTTGGTTTCTTCAAAGATCTTCTGAATCCATTCTCCATTTCATTTTCCTACAGATTTGAAGATAACCGCATTTAAAGCACTGATTCTAAACCAAAGCAAGCCAAAATAACTAAGGAAAGAACGTCAAATGAGTGGAAATTCATCACTCATCAATACCCCATACTTAGAAACTTTGTTTGTCCTCAAGTAAAGAAAACCAAAAACACAAGAGGCTCTTATTCTAGCACACATCACACTTCAATTTCACCATAATCAATTAAGCACAAAGGTAATGGCTTCGGTTGGTACTAACAAATTGTTGACATGCAAAATTTTCACAAACTAAATTCCCTCATTCTCATGGCACACTTTAAAGAATTAAGAATAATTGCATGACAACAACTCAAACTCAAGAAGTGACTTAATTCATTAGTTCTTTGTTATTCTCATTTGACTCATTTTCGAATTATCAAATTAGCTACTTCACCAACTTACATGTGACACTCACAAAGTATTAACAAGGCAAGGGACAAATATGCAAACACTCGCACTTACAACAAAGCATCTCATGAACACAAATGCCACACCATAGGATTGCCCACATTTTTAATCAATATTGACTCAACTTCATTTGATTGGAAATCTCAAAGGATTTTATTAAGCTTGTGATGTAGGCTTGGGAAAGTTTAGGATAACATTTGGTTATAAGTGACTACACTCTCCTTGAATACTACACAACAACTTTCCAATCAACAACGTTTCCACTTTTCTTCACTTTTCAACTCAATGCAGACTTCACATCGTTTTCTTGTTTTTCTTTTTAGATGCCCCACATGCAACCATTTTCAACTTTTTCAAGGATTTGAGTCTCACATTTATTCACATTTTTCTTTCTTTCTTTTTCACCACTTTCTCTTTCTTTGAAACTTTTCATCCATTCTCAAACACACTTTTTTATCAAGCCCTCATATGGTAAGCATCCATCTATAATCTTCCCATAACACCCCCAACGTAGGCGTTTAGCCTCAACTTTTCAAATTCTTTTAGTTCAAAAAAGGAAAGGGTTCAAAAGACGGTTGCTTTTCAAAAAGGGTCAAGGCTTGTAATGTGGTTGCCAATAAAAAATATAAGGCTTAAAGGGGACAACTAAGGATTCATTTAGTGCAAAGGTGGGATTTTTAGGCTAAGTGGACTTTAAGGGCAATCAAAGAAATCCTAAGATCATTTGTCCAACCAAACTCAATCTAGACAAATATTTCAAGACGAACCGGGTAAGTTCTAGTTAACATAAGTGATCACAAGGTATTATTCTCAAAACTCACAACACATGGCATGCAAATCAATTAAGATGGTTCAAAATCCAACTTCTTTTTTAAAGTGCAAGTGGCTTCATTTAAACCGCTAACGAATGAAAAGTCACAAAAAGAGTTATGAGAGTTGTCACAAAATCATTCATGCTCAACTTTCAAAAACGGAGGGGTATGCTTTACTTCATTCAAATGCACAACTATATTCCTAGTACCAACCAGCCACAACCTCCCAAAAAACGATGATTTTTCCCTTAAGAAAGTTGTCAACCAATCTATCATCAGGAAACCTCATGAATCTATTTAGGATTGGCTACTCAGACTTCATAACATCCAACACCAATAAAACACTCACAACAAATCAACGATTTACTGTTAAGAAAGTCATCACTCTATCTATCATCAGGCATCGTCAATCCATATCTCAATTACTTAAAACAAGAAAAATAAGAAAATCTATAACTAAAAGAAACAAAATAACCAAACAAATCCACCATAACTTATCAACAAGCCCGACGAGGGCACACCATCCACAAATCCAAAGTAAAACCATAGTATCAAAACAAACCTGAAAAGGGCAACATCAGATCCAAAACATAAACAAAGTAACCTGACAAGGGAGGCACCCCCATCTAAAAATACAGTTGTGTCCTCACTGCACTACAATCTAAAGAAAATATGAGGGCTCCCTATACTGATCTAACTCGGAAGTTGAGGTGTTAGGGTACGAAAGTATATTATCAGTATAATCACCGGACCCACATAATTTTTGGAGCCTATCCATCATCTTGTCTAGAAATTTTGTCTTCTTCTTTTCATACTCCTTCATCTTCACATGCCTCTTCTCCATCATTTCTATCCAGTCCTTACAAATTTTCTGATCATGCATCAATGTGGTCAAAGTGGAAGGAACAGTAACTGAGGCCGAGGAGCTCTCTCCAGAGCCAATGGGAAGGTGTTGCACTAATTCCTGAATCTGAGAATGGATCCGTGCATCCAAGCTATCCACCTGTCCGGAGATGTAAACTAACGCAGGAGGTCCACTCTGAAGTGTCCCAATAGAGGTGGAAGTGGTGCCCTAGCTAAGTAAAGCATTACTCTCAGTGAAAGTACCAAATGTTGGATCACTGACATCAATCTTCCTCTTCTTAAGCACATGCACTAGTCCTTTCTTCTTGACCGGATGAATTTGATTCTCCGGATGTCTCATGCTATCTCTATCTTGATTGTCTACACCAGCCACCTCGCACAAATGAGTGATCCAAGAAGGAAAATCAAGACTCTTGATACCTTCAATAACCACCTGTTGCATATGTTGCACAATCAACTTGCCAACATCAACAGGAAGTCCCTGCATGATAGCACAAATCAATATAGCTCTGTCAGGAGACAGATCAGTCACATTCCTAGAAGGGATGACTTAGCTGCATCTACTGGAAAGCAAAGTCTTGGCCTCAGCGGTGAACTCGGTGGACTCAATTCAGGTGTTGTTCTCAATCCACTTTGGCCTATGGCCATCATGAAGATGTCGACCTAACCACTCGTTTCCTTCTTCGCGTGCCCTTGCGAGGTGAATTTCATTGTTATTATCACTAAGGCCATAGTATGCATTGATCCTAATGGAGTTCTTTCCCCGGACCATGACTACAAAGTCATAGAAAAGCTAGATTTGGCGGCGTTGGCATAGAATTTGCTCACCCATGAGTGATAAGCCTTGATAGCCTCAGCTATGAAGCACAACAAACCGCTTGTCTCTAATCGACCATAGAAACTTGGCATGCAATCTTCATGGTTATCCAAAAGTATGAATCTCTCCTTTATGATTTTCTTTGTGAGAAAGCGGTCATACAATAAGTGACACTTAGTGGACACAAACGGCTCATGATCAAAAATCTAATCCCCGACAACATTTTCATGAACCTTTTCTTAAACTTGGTTGACGTTGTCGTCCATGCTTTTACTAATTAAATACCTATATAAGATTAAAACATGTCAAATGAATGCAAAGGCGCATAAAGCATCTTATTATTAAACAATTATGCCAAAGAAATGAGTGAAAAAGAAATCGAGGGAGCGGGGTCAAATTTACTATTTTTTGGCAGTTTTGACTGCCAGGTGGATGACTCATCGTGATCACGAGATGGATCCATGTCATCGCGAGCCTCACCTATTAAAGTTATCGTGATTGTGGGATTAGGCATCGCGATCACGTCATTTTTAAATTATTCATATCGCAATGTGGGGTTAGACATCACGATCGCAGAGAAGAAGCTCAGCCTAGAAAAGTTTTTCACTTAGGCATTTCATCGAACAAGTTATGGGCAACTCATTCGCATGAAATTTTCAAAATGTTCAAGCTCTTTATTCCCCCAACCAATCATTTAACATCCATACACTACATTAATCAACAACAAACTCCACAAAATTATGTTTTTCAACACAAATTATGATTAAAATTTAAGGGTGAAACTGAATCCTAGGGAAATTACTTACCAATTTGAAAGATTAATCAAGAAAGGAAGGGAGAAGTCAAACCTAGAAGGAAGAACAAACTCTTGAAGGAGATTCTGGCAAAAGATAACTTATTGGAGCAATTGAATTTATAGGGTGAGAAGTTCTTGGGTAGTTTTTAGAAGATATATGGTGCAATGAATCTTATTTGGAACATATGCCTTTTAAAATTCACGCGC
This sequence comes from Solanum etuberosum, assembly GCA_029582245.1. Taxonomy (NCBI): domain Eukaryota; kingdom Viridiplantae; phylum Streptophyta; class Magnoliopsida; order Solanales; family Solanaceae; genus Solanum; species Solanum etuberosum. The sequence goes on from JAJONR010000553.1 coordinate 86,661, forward strand.
TTTATCACAAATGCGGTTTGTAGCCTCGTGATCGTGACCAGCAGCTATTTTACCTTACATAATTGCATCACCAATCACTCGGGATCCTGAGCAAGAATATTTAACACATCACGATTACGGCCAGAGGCTCTCGTGATTGCGATGAGCAACTGGTGCCAGATTTGCTGAAGCTACTGTCCATTTGGGCGATGACAAGGGAAAAATGGTGATCCACCCAATCCCTTAGGCGCACATGGGCATAAAAAATATGCCCACTCCTACTTTCAAAGCTGTTTTCATGCCAAACTTCAATCCTACTAAATTTTGTGCATTCAAACCTGCTCAAAACACCACCACAAACTCTTTAAATTATGAGGGTTAGTTAAAAGCAACAAATTAAACCTATTCTAAAAATCAAAAACTCAAAATTACGCTATGTTAGATACAGATGGGTTACCTCCCCTCAAGTACACAATTTAACATCGTGACGCGAAGCTGGGTACATCACCCTTTGTGTTTCTACTTCGAGGGAATGAACTGTTTCCCCAACTTGAGATCAATTTTACGCTGAATAGCATGGAAAGTGCAAGAGAGCATCAAGCGTTTCACCCAATCTCTCCATTTTGAAAACTTGAATGTGTTACCCAACATCAAATCATGCTTTCATTTTGTATCATTGGGTAAGAGTGAAAGGGTAACTAGGCCTTGTGAGCATTGAACTTCATAATTCTAGGCCTTCAAGTGAGTGACGCTCTCATCTTCAAATGAACTAGATTTGCCATATATGATATTTTTTTTCTTTTTCTTGCAACTCTAGTATCATGATAGTTATTTTTGCTTCTTGGATTGGTATTACCTTGGGTTGGTTGCACAAGCTCAAGATATCTTCTATATCTACCTCTACCTCTTCACTTGCTTTGATTTCAAACCATTCAACTTTGAACATGAATTAGATCGTCATATCACACCAAGAAAGGTGCAAGATGTGAGACTCTTGTTTGCTCTTTTCAGCCATTGGATAATGAAGAGTTTTCACCCTCACAATTTCTCTCACCTCAGCCCTAAGAGTAGTAAGTCAAAATTCAAGGTCAACCATGCCATAGAACCGAGCTACGTACCTTGTTAAAAACCTTCCCATTTATTGAGAGAGTGGGAATAGGGATTTTTTGACCAAACTAAGCTTTTTGTCCACGTCCCTAAGCCTCAATTGACTTATCACATTTACTTCACTGAAAGGTCATGGGTCAGTAGAGGGCATACCACTCCCAAAGATTTAATGATCACAAAAAGCCATAAGAATAAAACAAAACAAAATAAAGATAAGTATTCACAATCTAGATAGAAACAAGTAAACTAGAAATCCTAAATCAATTTACCACGCTTAATTGTCCCCCGACAACAACGGCATTTTCGATAACGCACAAATCACTCCTCAAAACTAATCAAAAGAGTGAGCGGTCGTCTTCAATAAAAATAGCCAACTAAGAGTCGGGGTCAAATCCCAAAAGGAACAATATAATGACAATTAAAAAGATAAAGTCTAACTAGATAATAGTTTGAATCTAAACATACAATGTACACAATTATTGAATAGAAGGAATTTTTTATAACTCACTTCTAACGGGGGCAGAGATGATATCAAGCAAGAGATATATGGGAATTGGAAAAACTTGAAAGTCAATTACTACTCAAGAATCCATTGCAATTAAGTCCAAGATCATTCGCTAATCAGTAAGCTAGGTCATCTTCAATTACACTAATTATCTATCGATCTCAAAGCGTTTTTATAGTGATATACCCTTTAGGTCTCAATCACACCAATAAGAAAATAACCCACTACCTTAACTTAGACTAAACTTTCATCTTTCGATCTCAAATTTAAGATTCAAAGTCAAAATGCAATCATCAATTTGATTCTCCACTCTAATCAACCTTTTTTGAGCATCAACCAGAGATCAGAAGCTAATATTGAGCTTGCAGTCTACAACCATAAATTCAAACATCAAAACTATATTGAACCTATTACATTAAATCAATCATGGAAACAAGGACCCACATATTTTTTTCTATTTCTAGCACAAAAGCTGGAATTTCACACATTTCATTACACCCACATTTGTAAAAATTAAGAACAAGGAAATGAAGAACTGTAAAAGAAATTACTAATGTAGAACTCAATCTCTAAATCCACAAATGAAATGTGAGGCCACTTGCTTTCAATGTCTCAACCCCAAATAAAAATCTACAAATTAGTCTTCAAAAATTAAGCTAAGCTATAAAGAACTCTCTTTAATCTGATATGGAATATTGCATAAGTAAACAATGACTGCTCCTCAGTGTAAAAAGCATTTTAGGAATAGATTTGCTGAAATTCCCTATCTATCCAGCCGCGAGGTAGTTTGCTCTTCGTGGTAGCAAAGACTAGCTCACACGATCGCAATGAGTAATGTCGCTAGGTCACGCGATCATGACTCCTTCCCACAGGATTGCAAGATTCAAATAACTTGTGCAACGTGATAGTGACCTCTTAATCATGCGGTCGCGATGAGTAATTCCCTACCTATTCTACTTTCTTCCCATTTGACTTCTTTTTTCTCCAATTCCACTTGGTTTCTTCAAAGTTTGTCTAAATCCATTCTCCATTTTATTTTCCTGCAAATATAAATAAATCCACATTAAAAGCACAAATTCTAAACCAAAGCAAGCCAAAATAGCTAAGAATATAGCCTCAAATGAGTGAAAATTCACCACTCATCATATCTATCCTACACCGTCTATAGCTTCTAGGTCTGCTGCTCCCCCACCTCCTGTTGCACCTCCCCTACATACCGGCCTCCATTTACACAGGCCTTGATTAATCAGATGGGCACCCTTTCCTATTCTATAGATCTTAGGGCGTCTTACCTTGAGATGCAGTGGCCATGTATCCATTGAGGCATGTTTGACTACCATGTAGGCTGATCTTGTAGATTAGTCAGTGTTTTTGACCTCTTATTGAGTGAGCATTTATAAACTTACCGCTCGGGTTGAGTAGCATGAGAAGAGAGAGGGAAATTTTGTTAAGATGGTTGAGTTGAGAGGTGACATAGCTACTTTGAGGGTTGACGTGGATCAGTTGAAGTCCATTGATATTTCAATGTCTTGGGGGTGTATAATAGCCCTAGATACTAGCAGTTGTGCCTCACACTAAGATCAGAGTAGATATGCCTTTAGAGAGATCTAGAAACCAGTTGTTGATGAGTCTTAGTAGATGGGAGAGCGGGTCGATGATAAGTCTTGTGAAGATTCCACTACTAAGACCAACGAGGATGAGTTTGCGCGAGATGATGAGCAGGTGAGTGTGGAGGCATTAATAGAGTTACAAGGTATAGAGGAGTTGATTGTGCATGCTACATTAGAGAGATCTCGTTTGGAGACCTCCGAGATTGGCACGAGTGGGGTCTTTCCTTTGGATTCCACTCAACCTCCTCCCAATGTGCCGGGCATTGATGTCCCAGTTGATACGACACTCATTATACCTCCTACCGAGCCACAGGACAAGATTTCTGTACAGTCTTAGCATGACATGGGGACTTTTCACCCATTTCATTCTCTCCCTTTTATTTTAGCATAGACAACATTACTACTATCTTTTTGGTGTTGTGAGGGCATCAACACCTATTCCCTTTTTGATTTGTATTTTGTTTATTTGGGTTGTATTTCAATACTTTAGTACTATGTTTTTAATACATTTTGTTTTTGAGCTTTGGCCAACTTCTTCTCTCGATAAATTCCCTCGAGATTTTTGGATTGGTGAAATGATTGAAGAGCTTGTGCATTTTTGTTAATATTTCAGGATCGATCTTGTTCAATATTAATGTCTTGGATAGTACTCTTGATGAAAAATTTGTTTGTGTTGGTGTTGGAAGATAAAATCTTTTTTTTTCTTTACTTTTGTATTATCTTTTATTGTCTTGTGATTACTAGCAGCATATTGATGTGAGCCTTGCAATGAACATTGAACGCAAGCTACTTAATTTTGTAGAGTTGTGTAAAATTATTTTGTTTGAAGTATCGTGTGTGGTGAGATCCTACTTTAAAGCATGTATGGAGATTCTTAGAATTTGCCTTGTTAGTATAATTGTTTTTATTTGGTTAAAATTAAGATTTCATTCAATCAAAAGTATTGTCTTTACAATGGTACAAACGCTTCTTGACATAGAGTTAGTTCTCTCAAACAAATAAATTTTCATCTATACAATCAATCTACTACACTTTTCCTCTTGCCTAAATATCTTAGTAGGATATCCCTGAAGTTGGTGTAGTTGACTTCTCCATTTTTTAGGCTTCGGCATGAAATGTGAAGTTGAATTGCAATGTCATTCAATCTTTTATCTCCTTTAATTATCTTGCCTGAAAGTCATCTTCCATTTTGTTCAGCCCAGATATGATAGACGATGGCAACAAAGTAGAAGCCCATGATATTAGCTCTTGGTCTATTATTCTTTATCTTTTGCATGAGCCACATTATTTCTTGATCCCAGTTCACAACATTTCTTGTAACACCTAGCCATTTTAGTAATCGATCCCACATGTGTGTTGAATAGGAAACGCAAAGGAAAGCTGATCAATGTTTTCTTCCACCTTAGTTTTACACAAAACACAATCAGTTTGCACTACAGTTACGCACTTAATAACTTTGTTTACTGTTGACAGTTTCCTTGGAAGTGCAAGCCAAAGAATAAATTGATTTATTAGAAAAATACCGTTCACCGTGATCAACATACTCCATTCAGCCTTTTGAAACTAAGGCATTATATACAAGTACCCTTTCTTGATCTTGTAAGTGTCCTAGGTTATCATATTGCCTTTTATAGATTGTAAAAGGCCATTACCCCTAATTTATTTTCCTGCATCAAATATTTTCCTAATTATCCAGTAAGCCTGCTTTGGTGTAGCCATTTTCTCTATGTTTTGTGACTTTATATTGAATGTATGCACCCACAAGACCCATAGCTTGTCTTTCTTTTGTTCTACTACCCATATTTTATAAATTGCATATTTGTTCCAATGTAGGATTTCAATAACATTTAGTCCCCCAGTTGTTCTTGGTTGGAAGATATTATCTATCACATGAAACAAGCTCCTTCCTAGAACAGTTGTTACTCCCACTCTAAATAAATGTTCTACATACATTGGCGACCATTGAGATAATTATTTTTGGGATTATTTTGGACCAATAGGTTTGCATTTAAAACTCGACAATCTTGACTTATTGTAATCTTCAACTGTATGTCAAGAATCTTGTTGACCAACATTTGACTCGAGTTATTATCTTTTCCACCATTTGGAGACATTTACGCACATATATCTTCTTGGTTGACAAGGGAGCACCTAGCTACTTAAATTGTAGATCACCTAAAGAAAGGTTCATTTCAGCCACCATCATATTTTTAAAAGCATTGGACACCACTATGATATATAATTAGCTATTTTCCATATTAGATTGTAGCCCTGAAACCTCTTATGTTTTTGGCCTTGGTGAATGTAAGAAATGATTTTGGGCACAAATTTTGAGATGGAACCCAAATCTTCATATCCTAAGTAACTACATTGTGAGGGTGTGCAATCATCTTTGCACAATTTGAGCCTATACCATTTGTTGTCAGCCTCATTGAAGCCTTTTGAACCAAATATGTCTCTACCTTCTTACAAATAAATACTTTTCTAAGTATTTCTTTGTTTAAATAGCCAACTTAATAAAAAAAAACCTAAGTTGGGGGTGTGGAAATGAAGGAGGGAAGAAATCCAAGTAGATAAAGTACAAAAAAAGTGAGACCCAACCTTGATGTTTGTAACAAAAAGTAGGAACCCATCCTTATAAAAAAAAAGAGCAGAAACATGAAAATGGATTGAAAATGAATGTCCTGTTGAAATAAAAGGGGTTTCGAATAAGTTGAATAAAGAATTGAAGATTGAGCCTCCAAATCAGAAGTATGAAAAGAACTTGAGAAGAGGTGAAGATGAGTACAACAATGCTTTGAAAAGGTGAAGTCACTAAGCCAACTTGATCATACCTTTTCCCTCAGCCCTGTTGCAAGCCAGAAACTTTGAAATCTGGCTAAAATTGGGTTGTGTGATGATTGGAAAATATGGACAAACCTATGGAATAAAGCTTTCATATATTTATCTTTTAGAGAGTGAGAGTTTGTAATGATTCCTAACTTCTTTGTTGATGTTCTTAATGAGAGAACGAAATATTTTTTGTTATGAGGGAACTTAAATGTTTTTGTTGAAACATTGTTTTGCATTATAAGTGAGCATTAGGGATGTTCAACTTGGATTGATACCACATAGTCATCATTTGAAGCTTCTTGAGCATAATTGAGATATTACATATACTTGTTAGTAGTCTTGTGATGATACTTGCATGTTAACAAGCATTGAGCACTATTGTAGACACTCTTTTTGAACAGATTGTGTTCTTTATTTACTTGAGGACAAGCAAAAGTTAAAGTTGAGAGGGTGTTGATGAGTCTGATATTTTTACTCATTTGAGGCCTTTTAGTTTAACAAATAGCATCCTCAATGCTTATTTATGTCCTTATCTGATGATATTTTGATATTTTGTAGTTATGAAGGCAAAAGAAAAAGATAAGGATGAATCTATGCAAAAGAGGCCAAAAACATTGAAAAGAGTGAAAACTTCCAACTAAGGATTGCCTAAGCAAGTTAGCGGATCGCCCAATGCGACTTGACCTTGCCTAAAATGTCACGACCCAAAGTGCACCCTAGACGTGACATGGTGTACAAGACCCTGAAAGGCCCCATACAAGCCACTTAGCATGTATCATACAAGATAATAGAATTTAAAAGATTTAAAAGAGAGTTTCAACATATAAAAGTTTTATAGAGAAAAGAAGAAGTCTAAACATTGTCTCAAAACCATCTAGTACATCAGAAGAAATCGTGATGTGACCCATACATCAAGTTCAAAACTGAAGAATAAATACATTAATAAAGTAAAGGCTTGGTCCTCGGAACATGAGGACTCACCAATCTTCAATCTTCTTACTAATAGATCCCTAGCCACGAAGATGCGGGATAGGAGCGTCGATCCCTACATTAGTGAAACAAAACATGTATCAAGTATGATAGTTATGCATAAAAGTATGAAATCATGCTAAAAATGAAATTTCGTGATATGCAAAGACCAAGTTAAAACATAAGATAAGAGGGTTAGAAAACATAAAACGAAATAATAATCAATGCAAGTAAAACCGTCTTTGAACACATGTGAGATACTTCTTCAAGTAACATTAGTTTGTTATTATTATTATTTTTATTATTATTATTATTGTTGTTGGATGTATCCTTAACCGAGATAGAGGCCATGCGAGCTATAACATGGATCCCCGGTGTCTCCCACACTGAAAATTCTTGTCCTACTTTCGAAGGTAGAACCATGAATCTGAGCTAAAGTGGATCCACTAGCTAATGTCTATATAGACAATCATCCAATTGGGGCACAACGATAAGGGATAAGGATATTGCTACTAGAAACTGATAACGCTCAACTACACTTCATCTGATTCTAAGTGTAGGCGGTCGCTAAAAAGTATAAACCCAACTAAGAGTTGGGGTCGATTCCACAGGGAGTGATACGGTAAAGAATTCGATTAAGAAGTAAAATGGTGTTCTAATCATTTGTCGATGTATACATTTTCACAACAATAAAGTAAATGACATGATTTTTGACAATTAATTGTCACCTGGGGGGATTTGGGTAACCGACTAACGACTACTAAAATTGGGGGTAAACAAATAGAGATTGTTTCTTAGGTGTGTGATAAATTAAATTTCAATTTAGCAAAATGGGTGAATATTATTTACTAAAAGTCGTTTAATCTCAGCGAGTAGGCTAGGCTTTGGGTGCAATAGCCATTTCTCAATTAACTATTACGAATCAAGCGAGTTCTTTCGAACCTCGACAAGCACAACACAGATTAACAGCCCAATACCTTAATCAATCTATTTTTTTCAAGCTATATTTACAAGATTGCATTCAGACCCACTTTCTTAAGCTAAATCTGTAACAACACAATCAGTACAATCATCAACTAATAATTTAACTCCAACACTTCTTTCTCAAGCAAGCTTATAGTACTAAACTAAAATTGCATTTGCAACTACAATTCCTCAATTAAAATACGAAACTATTAATTGAACCCACTTCAAATCAACAATAAAATCAGTAAATAACAACACCCATAAGCTAATTGAAACATTAAAATACATAATCACACCCCCAAGAATGGAGTTTTAGCCAAACATAATAAAGAACAAGAAATCGCTACCAACGAAGTTTTCCATCAGGTTGTGTAACAATTCACTAGTCTCCAAATGCTCAAATTGAAGCTAAAATTCAAACAAACCCTAAATCTCTACTCATAAGTGTAAAAAAAATGTCTTAGAATGTTCAAGATCAAAAACCCAGAACTGGACAATGTGGGAACTCCTCTTTTTCTTTTGAAACTTGCATCTATGCGTTCCCAGAATTTTAGCATCAGAGTCACTTGGCGTAGACCTTCTACTCGGGAAGGTCTACAACGCCGAACAACATAGATGAATCAGTGGATTTGAGCTCATCCACATCACGCCTCAATCTTGAATTATCAGCTATCAAGGCAGTAACATCATCGGACTGGCGACATCCCTGCTCACATGCCTCAACTCACATAGCGAGGGCATCCAAGGCTAGGCCATGTGCAGTAATTAACTCCCGGTGCTCTCGCAACTCAGCTTGGATAGGGTCTAGGGCAGCAGCACTGGCCCGCTCAATCAGTCCTGGGACAGCAGCCTCAACCCGGGAAGCACGTACATCAACAGACTGGGCTAGATGACCCATCTTATAAAGCATACCCCGTGTAAACTGGGGGCGGGAAGCAGCAGCAGCAGAAGTAGTGGGTGCAGATGTTGTACGAGTAGATGAACTATGTGTACCTGAAGGCCCACCGGCCTGAGTAGAAGGAGTTGTGTAGTCCTCCAACATATCTACATCAACAGCCGGGGATGTGTCCACTGGCGCTGCTCTCCTCCGCTCAGCCTCATCCCTGGTGTACTCAGCCTCAATCCTCCGGATGTCAGTAGAGGAAGTGGGAGTCACTTCCACATCCTTCTTTGCCACAAAGGGGACTCTAGCTCGCTGGCACAAATCCATGATCAGAACCTGGAATGGAAGCGATGTCTGGCTCTACTTGGCCCTCATGGCCTTCTCCTTCTCAATGATAATCCCGAGATTAAGTGTATCCCAGTCAATAATGGAACCCAACAAAGCTGCCTTCAGATGCTGGAGGATGGACTCATTCTTTGATGGCATCAGGGTGCTGCTACTAAACCCAAACCAGTACCTCATAGCTACATTCAGTTCCTTCTTCTGTATTCTGGCCCCAGACTCGATCCACGGTGGTGTAATATTAGAAATCGAAGGAGCCAACCACCCCTTAAGGTCTTTCAGGGTCTTTTTATGAATCTTGTCCACCAAGAAATGTATCACGTTGACTGTGCACCCCAAAACCTCATTGATGTCCGAACTGCTGCACTATACCTTTTTACCTCACACCACCACATGATCAACAACTGCAAATGAGCTAGCTTTCTTCTTGCCCTTCAGAACCAGCTTCCCATACTCTGTGTAAAATTCCTGGACCCAAGAAGGTATATAAGAGCCTCGGGGCTGTGTGAATCTCTCAAATTTGTGGAAACGAATGGTGTCCCACACAGCTGGATACCTGTCAAATACCCCATAAGTGGACAACCTCTTCTCCTCCAAAATGGTTCCCAACCCGACCGCCTTTAACCTGTTCATCAAACGCGGTAGAGGTGCCTCTATCGGGGGCACTTGTGGTGCCTGTTCAGCTTTCTGTGCTAGAGGTGGAGGAGGCATCAGAGTGACCGAGAGTATAGCCAGATCATATAACGCTTTGGAGCGCAACTCAGCCCGTCTCCTCTGAAGGGTTTGATAATCTTCGAGTTCAGACTAGAAGGCCGACGATCTAGACCCAGAATTGTCCTCACGATTAGACTCAAAAATAGTGAGGTGAGTGGAGTCTATACCTATGTTTTCGAAGCTGGAAACAACTAGACTCGACTCCGCAGGTCCCTTTCCATTATCTGCTCATATTCCCCCAATCGAAGGAAGTTTGGGTCGTGTTGATCGTAGGGGAGCATCGTCCTCAGATATGACAACTCCTCGTGCTCTCTTTCGAGGTGGTTGGTTTTTTCCGGGTACTTTAGGTCTAGCCATATCTACAAGACAACAGAAATTGAACGAATGCATTAGAAACAGGTTAGTGAAAAATCAAGTTTGACAGTTGCAGAAAAACTAACCAACTAGCATGGCGAGCCTTAGAGGACTCGCCTAAAGTCAAAGAACAAAAATGTATAGAATTCAACACAAGTCGGCGAGTACCAGGGTCAATTGGCAAATCATAGAACTTAATCAGCGAGCCAAGGGTAGCTCACTGAAAATCACAGACATATTTTCAAAACTTTGGGCTAGAAAAGGGTGATTGCAAGGGCATTCGGTGAATCGCCGAGTAAACTTGGCGAGCACATGCATATCGCCGAATGTTACAGAGGCTAACAACTAATTTTCAGGGCAAAAGAGGGATGCGAGGGATCAGTTTGCGAACTAACATGTCAGTCGGTGAGCTCGACTAAGCTCGCTGAACTGCTTCTCATGCCAGATTTCTACCCCGACCCCCAATTCTCAATGCACAGCCTACGAGAACAAAATTAAAGCCCTATTCTATGCAATTCACACCTAGCCCGTATCATTACCAACCCCGCGGTACTCAAACTTCCCCCATTTTCTGTAAAATCGACAAATCAACGTCTTTTACCCTTAAGAAGTACGTCACCAGGTCTATCATTGGGAAACTTCAGTTGATCAATACAATTCGGGTTACTTAGACTTCACCCACACCAGACCTAACATGCTACAACCACACACCCATAATTTCAAGCAATTTAAACAAAGAATTCAAAATCTAAGAGGCTAAACATGAAATTTACACGATTAATCAATAACCCATAGTTTAAAAACCAAGTACACAAGATTATACAATAGATCTTACAATTATACAAGCATTCTTAGGAAATGTCAAGAAATTTAAACAAGGTTGGGACACCAAACTCAGAACAAATACATACGAAACTTAGGCAAAATGCAAAAACAAGCACAAATCCAACCAAGGAATGACACCCACGCAAAAATGTGAAACAAAATATGATTTAAAATTAAAGTGTAAGAGTGAAAGAGTCGAAAAATGCAAAATAAAAGGGTGTTTTGAATTTAAAATGGTTGGAATCCCGTTTGACCCTTCAGGTTCGCGCCTCGGTCGGCATTATCCACTAATGTCGCAGGCACATTTGCACGCTGAAGTTACCAGATCTCCAACCCTTTGGTTAGTCAAAAAGTGATCCATATCGGGCTCGCCGACCCTCTCAGCAATTCACGGAATGGTTCCTCAGCTCACCCATCTGCCTATTTCTCCCAAATTTCCAATCTTCAACCTGCATACCTAACAACCGTTATTCAAATAACAAAAACAAAAACAAAAACTTGGGTTGCCTCCCAAGAAGCGCCTTATTTAACGTCGTGGCATGACGGAGACATGCTTTCAAGCTTCATTCTTTGGGTTAACCATGGTATCATTTGGTAAACCCTATTTTGGCCTTGGGTTCAAATGAGTCGAGATTTGACCCATCTGTGTTTCCAGCTGCTTAATAGATACTAAATGTGAAGTAACTATTTGGTTCAGAAAAGAGATTTCATCTTTCATTTCCTTTAGCACCTTGTCTGTTCCTTCCATTTTATTAAGAATGCGAGCAAGCACATCTTCGGTGCAGAAATTTCCAGGATCAGCCCTTAGCTCTTTTGGCTTGTGACGCTCATGGAGAGCCACATCTCGTTCTTTGTCACTATCCCGCTCCCTCCAATTTATACCAGAGTCACGCCATTTCCTATCTCGGTCTCTCCAACCATCATCGCGATCCTTGTTCCAACCTTGATTCCCGCCCGACCTTGGATAGTTCAGACGAAAACCTCCTTCCTAATTTGCCAAGAAACATACTTCCTCATTGTACATGGTCTCAAAGTGTGCTTCATCAAGATTCACTCCACTAACTCCGACCGCATTCACAACCTTAGAACCATTTCCCATGACATGTTTCGTCAATAGGTCCATTTGGGTCATCGTATTGGCCATGTTTTCATCTCTCTCTTGGTTCTTTTCTATTTGTTCCTTTGTCATCCAAAAGTTCAAAGGAGATACCTGATCTTCTCTGGTGTACCAAGCACGATAAGAAGGTTAGATGCTTTGTCAAACGGTTTTTGCATGATTCCTCCTCGAACGAGCTGGTCTGCCACACCCTTGTTTACAAAGTTAAGGCTCCGGTAGAAATATTGTAAAAACACATTGTTCGGTAGTCCGTGAGTTGGACATTGGAGCAACAACTTCTGAAACTTCAACCATGTCATTTGAATAGGTTCACCATTCACTCACTTAAAGTTCTGAATATTCTCCCGCAACTTCACCATCTTCGAGGGAGGGAAAAACCTTACATAAAATGCATGAGTGAGATCCTCCTAAGAATTGATTGATTCCCTTGATAAATCTGCCAACCACTTTGTTGCCTCCCCCATTAGAGAAAAGGGAAACAACCGATGTCGGACCGACTCCTGAGTGATGTTTTTGAAATAAAATGGCCCACACACATCCACAAAGTTTCGGATGTAGTCATGAGGGTCTTCATGAGCAAGTCCTCCAAAGAGACCCTTCATTTGCAACAGCTGCAACATAGTGCTGGTCACATGAAACACCACATTGCCCACAGTCGGAGGCAATCGAATAGCACTCGCACTTTCTAACTGATCTTCATTGACATCGTGCAAATTACCCATGTCATCGTTGTTCCCAAGTTGGCTGGCATTACTTCCATTAATGCTCATCTCTTCACCTGTTTAAGAGCAGCCAACAAAGAATGCAAATAAGTTGATTCAACTATAACAAAATCAGTTCACGACTAAACTTCAATAAAAGAATTCTAAAGATCACTCCCCGGTAGCGGCACCATTTTTTATAACGCTAAACTACACTTCATCTGATTCTAAGTGTAGGTGGTCGCTAACAAGTATAAATCCAACTAAGAGTTGGGGTCGATCCCACAGGGAGTGATACGGTAAATAATTTGATTAAGAAGTAAAATGGTGTTCTAATCGTTTGTAGATGTAGACATTTTCGCAACAATAAAGTAAATGACAAGATTTTTGACAATTAATGTCAAATGTGGGGATTTGGGTAGCTGAATTACGACTACTAAAAATGGGGGTAAACAAATAGAGACAGTTTCTTGGGAGTGTGATAAATTGAATGCCAATTTCGCAAAATGGGTTATTAATATTTACTAAAAGTCGTTGAATCTCAAAGGGTAGGGTAGGCTTTGGGTGCAATAGCAATTTATCAATCAAATATTACGAATCAAGCGAGTTCTTTCAAACCTCGACAAGCACAACACAAATTAACAACCCAATACCTTAATCAATCTACTTTTTCAAGCTTTATTTGCAATATTGCATTCAGACCCACTTTCTCAAGCTAAATCTGTAACAACACAATCACTACAATCATCAACTAATAATTTAACTCCAACATTTCCTTCTCAAGAAGAGCTTAGAGTTCTAAACTAGAATTGCATTTGCAACTACAATTCCTCAATTAAAACACAAACTATTAATTTAACCCACTTCGAATAAACAATAAAATCAGTAAATATCAACACCCATAAGCTAATTGAAGAATTAAATTACATAATCACACCCCCAAGAATGGGGATTTTAGCCAAACATAATAAAGAACAAGAAATCGTTACCAAAGAAGTTTTCCATCGGGTTGGGAAACAATCCACAAGTCTCAAAATGCTTAAATTGAAGCTAAGAAAATCCTAAATCTCTACTCAAAAGTGTAAAAACAATGTCTTGAAAATTGCATTCATATTTTCCCTGAATTTCAGCATGGGAGTCACTCGGCGAAGTAAGTCGGGCTCACCGACACGATCGGTGATCCGCCAAGTGCTCTCTTTCTCACCTTTTTAGCTTGTATTTTCACCAATTTATCTGTAAATTTTGGCGAAGTAGGTCGGGCTCGCCGACCTAGTTGGAAAAGCGCCAAGTGCTCCTCTTCTCTCTTTCTTGACATGGCCTTGCACCACCCCTATCTGTAACATTTGGCGATCTACCTTGGCTTCACCGAACACTTTCGGTGACTCACCAAAATTCTTATCCTATCGCCAAGTTGGTCTTGTACATGGGCTGGCCTCCTGGATGTTTAGGCGAGTTGAAGGTCCACTCGACGAGTCGCCGAGTGGCTTTGGCGAGTACCAGCTTTGCTTTCCTTCAACTTTTTCAGCTTTTTTTCTCCTTCTTGCCTCGTAATGTCCTTGCCTTGATCTTTTGCCTTCATTGCTGTAAATTAACATTTTAACATCAGTTATGAGCATAAAATAGGCATTGAAGACACTAAATCTTTGAATATTAAGCCCCTGATGAGTCAAGATCCTTGACTCATCAGAAACCTGGACTCAACACAATGGAGCTTCCATCTCAATATCCTCTCGGTGCTAAGCATAAATCCCATGAACTTGTTATTAATCTTAACTTGTCTTATCTTTAAAAGACGTGGGTAGTCACCACTTGTCTTATCATAGGATAGATCCTTACACCATGCGTGAGAAAACCTTTCACCATCCATGATCTTTTTATAATAGATTTTAAGGCCCATAGTCATTCACTTCATGCTAGAAATACCCCTATTACTAATGGAAATAGTTTTGAAATCGTGGTCTCTAATCATTGATGGCATATACAGATACCATACTAATCAAGACCTAATTTAGGAAAATTGCCTGCAAATCTAGATGTCATTCATGTCATGTGGCCAAGCTTAATAGAACATATATACACTCTCATCTATAAGCATTCTTTAGTCATAAATATACATTCATGAACATGCATTCTTTTCAATAATTAATAAGCTTCATCATGTTTTCAAAGTCAAAGCATCTTAAAATTCATTTACATCAATTTCATAAAGAGAAGGCATGTATATTTTCATAAATTCATCTTTCATAGTTCAAGACACACATTATATCATCACAACTTAGAAAATATGGGTTCATGGGAAATCAACTTAAAAACATTCAATTACTTCAATTCATGCATAAAATGTCATAAAACAATCAATTGAACCAACATTAAAGAGAACGCATGGCAATTGAAAAAACCCTAACTTGATTGGGGAATCTAACTTTACAAAATTGGAGAATTTAAGAACTCCCTGGAGGAAAGGACTCCATGGATAAAAATATCATACGTTGATGAAAAAAAACTTGGAACAATGGAGGATTTGGAGGCTTGATTTGGAAACCCTAGCTTTCTTCTTCAACTTCTAGAGAGAAAAATATTTGAGAGGATGAGCTTGATCATCTTTTGGAAATTTATGAGAATAAATTGAGTTTGGGTGATTTGGGGGTTTAGAATCATTATATAGGGCTTTGATTAGAAGAAAAAATGACATAGTATTGAGTTAAAATAATTAGTAAAAGACCCTACAACCCATGACTTATGTCACGACCTAGGGGTACCCCCTAGATGTAACATGGCGTATAGAACCCCGATGGACTCTATCCAAGCCACTTAGCTCTCATAACATAAGAAATAGAACAATAAGAGTAAAACAATAGTCCAAGTCCAAACCATTTTATAAAACGAAAAGCGGAAGTCTAAAGTCTTGTCTCATCATAGCCATCTAATACAATAGAATGAAATTGGGCCTAGCCCATACATCATGTCCAAAAGAGAAATATATTAAAGAGACTAAAACAATAAAACTCCATCCTCGAAGCATGAGGACTCACCAAAGCTCGGGAATCAATCAAATCACCAACTGGCCACGAAACTGAGCACCCTGAATATCGAACCCTACATTTGGGGAAAATGTAGGCAAGAGTATGTGTTAGTACAAAACAATGTACCAAGTATGATAGCCATGCATAAAACATTTAAAATCATGCAAAAAGGGACATTTCATTTCATGACATGCAATTGACCAAGTTAAACATCAAATGAAAGAGTTATAAAACATAAGTCATAAATCATGGTCAATGCAAGTTAACTTCATCTTTAAAACCTTTGAAATCATATGTGATACTTCTTGAAGTAACCTTAGTTCATTATTACTTGTGGGGAATTAGCCTTAACCGACATGCGACCATGTGAACTATAACATGATCCCCCGGTGTTTCCCACACCGAAAAGGGTTGTCCTACTTGCCAAGGTAGAACCATGAACATCTAGCTTAAGTGGATCCACTAGCTAATCAACCTATGGGGCCACATAGTTATGGGATAAGGAGATTGCTACTAGAGCCTCTAATGACGTGAGGGCTTCTATCTCATGATATTACTTTGAAAACCCGGCCTCTACTGACGTGAGAGCTTCCATCTCATATTCAATATCCACTCGGTGCTAAGAATAAATTCTCATGGAATAGTCATTTCTTACTTGACTTCATTACTCATGAAATGGTGCCCCTTGAAAAACCAATTTAAGCTAGTTTCATTAAGATAGCTAATTGTCTTTGATTCAATTAGGTGAGAAAGCCTTTCAACCTAAGAATCCTTTCTATGTGAGAAAACCTTTCACATCATTCTAGTATGTGTTTTAGTGAGAATATCCTTTCACAACACAAAGTCATCATTGGTACTTTACTCTCAAAGCACCCTTAAAACATTTGCATAGATTTCATAAACAATTCATAAGTCCATAATTTACCTCTTGAGGTAAAAACCCACTTTCAATCATACACTCTTGGAAAACATGGGTTAGATATGGTTTTCATCATAAATTCATGTAAAGCTTGCAATAGATGTTTAATTTCATAAAAACTCTTCCTTGAAGATCAAAATCCCACATCATATGATTCATAACTTGAAAACATGGGGATTACATGGTTTCATGGGGGAAATCATCATAAAATCATTGAAATTCATTAATTCATGCATAAGAGATCATTATTCAATCATTTAAATCAACATTGAAGAGAACCCATGATAACTAAAGAAAATCCTAACTCAATTGAGGAATTCTAATCTTTGAAATTGAAGAATTTGAGAACTCCATGGATGAAAGGAATCCACGGATGAATACTATCATACCTCAAAGCCCAAAGCTTAACTTCAATGGAGGAATTGAGGCTTGACCTTGATCCTAGCTTGAACCCTTTCTTCTTCTTCAAGTTTCTAGAGAGAGAAATATTTTGGAGAGGAAGATCTTTGATTTTCTTTTAGGTTTTGGATATAATGACCTGAATGGGTGAGTTTTGGGGTTAAAATGACTTATATAGGGGTCCTAGGCTTAGGCAAAACGACATGATATTAATCTAATTAAAGACGGAAAAGACCCTTTAAACCTCACCCTTCAGTGGTCTGCCCCACCCTTCACGAGGGGCTCCACGAGCCGTGGTCCCTCTCGTGGTCCTAATCCATTAGCTAGGCAGCCCCTCCCTTAACCCCTAAAAACCTAAGGCATCACCACGACACCTCCCACGGCTGTGGTGGCCTTCACTAGCCGTCAAGGCTCTCGTGGGGAGGGTCCTCATTTGGGGTAGTTTTACATAGCTACTGTCTGACCACCACGACACCTTCCACGACTCATGGTCCCTACCACGAACCTTAATGGTGTGTGTGGGAAGGTGGGCAGTGCTTGGGGAAGACTAGGCTGCCCAAACCCCCTCCTTGTCTCTTGGCCTCTTCCTTGGCTCTAGCCCTCTCACTTAGGCCTAGTTTAGTCTACTAGATTTCCGAGGTGTTACAACTTAAAACTACCAAATTGGGTCACTGGAAGCCCAAAACGGGTCGTCAAGCACTACCACGGCCCGTCAAACAGGTCGTGAAGAAATTCTGTTTGACAAGGCTTTACTATTTTGGGCATATCATTTTACTCCAAGATTGGAATTAGGCAAACTCGGTGGCATTGGAAAGAGGACTCAGAGATCTTGAATTTGATAGGTCATGGATCACCTAATTCATTTTATGCTAAAATATATGATTGTCTGAAGCTGACCCTAAACTCTAAGTCTAATCAACCCCCTTCACAAACGACTTCACGGTCTGTATGGTGTTTCACGGGACGTTGTGACGCCCATGGCCCTTGACCAGTAGATAGAGGAGTACCCCTACTGACTTGACCCCTTCACGACCACTTGTACAGCCCATCTCCCTCTTCACGGCCCGTCTAGGGGTCCGTGGGAGGGAGCCTGCTTGGGGCAGGTTTTGCGTTCTTGTCACGGGCACCATAACTGGTCGTGGTCCCCTTCACGGCCCGTCTAGGGCTCCGTGGACGGTTCCATGGTCTAGTTTGGGTTCTTGACAAGCCCGTTAGAACTCTTTCTAGAATTTCTCGAATCTGAGGTGTTACAATATCTCCCCCTTGGGAACATTCGACCTCGAATGGAACTCAAACTAGCATGAAAAGAGTAGGAGAGAAACTAACAACCCAATCATCAATGAAATTTTATCAAAATGCACATAACCAAAGAGGAACCTCGACTCCAAGATAACACATATTCAAATATCATCCGGAAGATAGGAACTAGACTTAGTTTCCCAATATGAATTCATTCACATAAATGCACATATTCGAGGAGGAAATTTCAACTCCAAGATAAAGCATATTCAAAATATCTTTTCATAAGGCCTATACGCAACTCATACGCAAATGCACGTAAGCATGAAGAAATCAATCTATTAAACAAAATCAAAATTTTCATGAGCATGCATGCATAAGGAAACATAAGGATGACTAAGACACACAAATCCTAAAGATTGAACCATGAGGGCTAAGGCCTCAAGCTAGACTCGAAGATAGAAGGAAATAGATAGGGATACTCAGACATCACATCACCTTCGAACTTTCACACACAAAACCATGACAAGGAACTCTTCCAAAATCAACATAGTTCAACTCATGTACTAACCATGAAACACACTATCTTCCCCTTGGGAGAAAACTCCACTAGTCTTTTCAAATCCATCTCCCTCAATCTCAAATATAACATCAAAGTCTTAACAACCAATAAACCATTGATACAGGTAAACTCTTAAGAAGTTTCCACAAGGATTTCATGGACTACTCCGAACACAATCACCATACATGGACCTTAACTTACCAATTACCGTATATGGGGAACCCTCGTGATCTTGTAGAGTCTGAAGAGCATAGAAACTATCTTGTTTCCGACTACCACTAGGATCGGAGGAAGGGTAGGGTTGAGTCCGTCAATGATTATCTCCCTCATTCCTAGCAATCGTAGGACAATTCCTTATCTTATGATCCATCTTTCCACAACCAAAACATGAATTTGAACTGGCTAGACACTCACCCTTATGTCTTCTCCCACACTCTTGACACTCGGGCCCTATTTTCTGACTACTACCCTTACATTGAAACGATTACCTCCACAAGAACTTGAATGTGAAGAATCACCATCATCCCTTCTTGCCCTCTTTGAATCCCTAGTTTTATCCTTAAGCTTTTCTTGTTTTATTTGTTGTGCATGAACCATCAGACGGGAGACATCCATCTCCTTTTCAAGCGTGGTGGTTAGGCATACTTTGACCACTAAGTTAGAAGCACCCGACACAAACTTACTCATCCTTGCCCTTGGATCGACAACCATAGTTGGAGCATATTTAGACAATTGTGTGAATTTCAAAGCGTACACCTTCACACTCATATCTCCATGGCGAAGTTTAATGAACTCAAGTACCTTTGTATCTCTCATCTCAAAGGGGAAGGAACCTATCAAGAAAAGCGACCTTAAATTTCTCCCAATCAACTCATCTACCGCCCTCTCTTCCTTCCATTGGTTGAACCAAACTTTAGAAACACCCTTAAGATGGTAAGCAGCCAATTTCACCTTTTCCACCGGTGTCACTTGCATGATCATCAATGCCTTGTACACCTCTTCAATGAACTCTTAAGGATCTTCCTCAACTTTAGATCCATGAAATTTCAGAGGAATCATCCTAATAAAGTACCTCACCCTTGTTGCCACCGTACCCACCCTTGGGTTCACGAGAGCCACAACCTCTCTATTTGCTTGAACAATCATATCTTGGGACAATGCATGAAATGCGGCTCAAAACTCATCATTAGTCACTTACTCGGCCAAAGGGTTGACCAGCACTTGGGAAACTTCATGTCTCAGATTTTCACGAACATTCCTATTCCTTCTCACAGGATTCCTTTGTGGAGGAAAATTAAAAAAACCATAAATAGGGGTTAAGAGATAAAGACACATAGAATTACTCTCTATCGCATGACTTTAGAGTAATGAAAAAGTGAAACTTTCTAAACATCTTTTAGCCTCTCATTCATAAATATTGCGCGCGTCACACTCATGAACAAGATTCTATTTTACGTGTCTTACAAGACATCCTAGGACCTTTCTAAATCTTGTGCTCTGAATAACAAGTTTGTCATGACCCAAAGTACACCCTAGACGTGACATGGCGTACAAGACCCCGAAAGGCCCCATACAAGCCACTTAGAATACATCATACAAGATAATAGAGTTTAAAATATTTAAAAGATAGTTTCAACATATAAATATTTTATAGATAAAAGCGGAAGTCTAAACATCGTCTCAAAGACATCTAGTACATAAGAAGAAATAGGGACGTAACCCGTACATCAAGTTCAAAACTGCAAAATAAAGACATAAATGAAGTAAAGGCTTTGGTCCTTAGAACATGAGGACTCACCAATCTTCAATCTTCTTACTAATAGATCCCTAACCGCGAAGATGCGGGATAAGAGCGTCGAACCCTAGATTAGTGAAATATTGTGCAAGAGTATGCATTAGTACAAACATGTAGCTAGTTTGATAGCAATGCATAAAAGTATGAAATTATGCTAAAAAGGACATTTTCCTCATATGCAATGACCAAGTTAAAACATAAGATAAGAGGGTTAGAAAACATAAAATGAAATCATGATCAATGCAAGTAAAACTATCTTTTAACACATGTGAGATACTTCTTGAAGTAACCTTAGTTCATTATTATTATTATTATTGTTGTGGGAAATATCCTTAACCGACATAGAGACTATGTGAGCTATAACATGGAACCCCAGGGTCTCCCACACCGAAAAGGGTTGTCCTACTGGCAAATGTAGAACCATGAATCTGAGTTAAAGTGGATCCACTAGCTAATGTCTATGTAGACAATCATCCTATGGGGCACATACGTAAGGGATAAAGAGATTGCTACTAGAAAGTTGGCCTCAACACGGTGGAGCTTTCATCTCAATATCCTCTCGGTTCTAAGCATTAATCCAACGGAGTAGTTATTAATCTTAACTTGTCTTATCTTTAAAAGATGTGGGTTGTCACCACTTGTCTTATCATAGGATAGCTCTTTATACCATGCGTGAGAAAACCTTTCACCGTCCATGATCTTTTCATAATAGCTTTTAAGGCCCATAGTCATTCATTTCATGCTAGAAATTCTCCTAATACTAATGGAATTACTTTTGAAACCGTGGTCTTTAATAATTGATGGCATATACAGATACCATACTAATCAAGACCTAATTTAGGAAAATAGTCCAAAAAACATTGAGGGAAAATGTAGATGTCATTCATGTCATGTGGCCAAGCTTCATAGAACATATACACTCTCATCTATAAGCTTTCTTGAGTCATAAACATACTTTAATGAACATGCATTCTTTTCAATGATTCATAAGCTTCATCATGTTTTTAAAGTCAAAGCATTTTCAAAATTATTTACATCAATTTCATAAAGAAAAGGCATGCATATTTTCATAAATTTATCTTTCATAGTTCAAGACCCACATTATATCATCATAGCTTAGAAAACATGGGTTCATGGGAAATCAACTTCAAAACATGCAACTACTTCAATTCATGCATAAAAAGTCATAAAACAATCAATTGAACCAACATTGAAGAGAACCCATGGCAATTGAAGAAAATCCTAATTTGATTAGGGAATCTAACTTTACAAAATTGGAGAATTTGGAAACTCCAAGGAGAAAAGGAATCCATGGATGAAAACTATCATACCTTGATGCGAAAAGCTTGGAAGCAATGGAGGATTTGGAGGCTTGATCTTGAAATCCTAGCTTTCTTCTCCAACTTCTAGAGAGAGAAATATTTGAGAGGAGGAGCTTGATCATCTTTGGGAAATTTAAGAGAATGAATTGAGTTTGGGTGATTTGGGGGTTTTAAATCATTATATAGGGCTTTGGGTAGAAGAAAAAACGACATAGTATTGAGTTAAAAAAATTAGGAAAATACCCTACAGCCCCTGACTTAAATTTACTAAATTAGGTCACTGGAAGCCCAAAACGGGTCGTCATGCATTACCACGACCCGTCAAACAGGTCGTGAAGAAATTCAGTCTGATAGGGCCTTATTATTTTAGGCATAACGTTTTAGTCCAAGCTTGGAATTAGACAAACTTGGTGGCATTGGAAAGAGGACTCTGAGATATTTAATTTTATAGGTCATGGGTCACCTAATTCGTTTTGTGCTAAAAGATATGATTGTTTGAAGCTGACCCTAAACACTAAGTTTAATTAACCCCCTTCACGAATGACTACACGGTCTGTATGGTGCTTTACGTGACGTTGAGACTCTCGTGGCCCTTGACTAGTGGCTAGGGGAGAACCCCTACTGGCTTGACCCCTTCACGGCCACTTGTACAACCCATCTCCCTTTTCACGACCCGTCTAGGGGTCTGTGGGACGGAGCCTACTTGGGGCAGGTTCTGCCTTCTTGTCACGAGCACAATAACGGGTCATGGTCTCCTTCACGGCCCGTCTAGGGCTCTATGGACGGTCCCATTGTCCAATTTGGGTTCTTGAAAAGCCCGTTAGACCTCTTTCTAGCATTTCTTGAATCCGAGGTGTTACAAGATCTCCCCCTTGGGAACATTTGTTCTCGAATGGAACTCAAAGTAGCACAAAAAGAGTAGGAAATAACTAACAACCCAATCATCAATGCACATAACCAAGGAGGAACCTCAACTCCAAGATAATACATATTCAAAATATCATACGGAATATAGGAACTAGACTTACTAGCCCAGCATGAATGCAATCACATAAATGCACATATCCTAGGAGGAAATTTCAACTCCAAGCTAAAGCATATTCAAAACATCTTTTCATAAGGTCTATACGCAACTCATACTCAAATGCACATAAGAATGATGAAATCAATCAATTAAACAAAATCATATTTTTCATGAGCATGCATGCATATGGAAACATAAGGATGACTAAGACACACAAATCCTAAAGAGTGAACCATGAGGGCTAAGGCCTCAAGCTAGACTCGAAGATAGACGGAAAGAGATAGGGATACTAAGACATCACATCGCCTTCGAACATTTACACACAAAACCCATGACAAGGAACTCTTCAAAAATCAACATAGTTCTACTCATGTACTAATGATGAAACACACTATCTTTCCCTTGGGAGCAAACCCCACTAGTCTTTTTAAATCCATATCCTTCAATAGCAAATATAACACAAAATTCTTAACAACCACTAAACCATTGATACAAGTAAACTCTTAAGAAGTTTCCACAAGGATTTCAAGGACTACTCCAAACACAATCACCATACATGGACCTTAACTTATCAATTACCACATCTGGGGAACCCTCGTGATCTTGTAGAGTCTGAAGAGCATAGAACCTATCTTGTTTCCGACCACCACTTGGACCCGAGGAAGGGTAGGGATGAGCCCGTCGACGTTTATCTACCTCATTACTAGAAACCGTAGGACAATTCCTTATCTTATGATCCATCTTTCCATAACAAAAACATGAATTAGAACCGGCTAGACACTTACCCTTATGTTTTCTCCCACACTCTAGACAGTCGGGCCACATTTTCTCACTACTACCCTTACCTTGGGAACGATTACCTCCACTCGACCTTGAATGTGAAGAATCACCATCATCCCTTCTTGCCCTCTTTGAATCCCTAATTTTCTCCTTAGCTTTTCTTCTTCTATTTGTTGTGCATGAATCATCAAACGGGAGACATCCATCTCCTTGACAAGCATGGCGGTTAGGCATCCTTTCACGACTAAGTCAGAAGCACCCGACACAAACTTTCTCATCCTTGCCCTTGGATCGACAACCATAGTTGGAGCATATTTAGACAATTGTGTGAATTTCAAAGTGTACTCCTCACACTCATATCTCCTTGGAGAAGGTTAATGAACTCAAGTACCTTTGCCTCTCTCATCTCAAGGGGAAAGAACCTTTCAAGAAAAGCAACCTTAAATTTCTCCCAATCAATAGGACCCTCATCTACTGCCTCTCTTCCTTCCATTGGTTGAAGCAAACTTGAGCAACACCCTTAAGTTGGTAAGCGACCAATTCCACCTTTCCACCAGTGTTACTCCAGTGATCATCAACACCTTATACACCTCATCAATGAACTATGGAGGATCTTCCTCAACTTTAGACCCATGAAATTTAGGAGGATTCATCCTAATAAAGTTCCTCACCCTTGATGCCACTATATCCACCCTTGGGTTCACAAGAGCCACTACCTCTCTATTTGCTTGAACCATCATATCTTGGGCCAATGCATGAAATGCTGCTTGAAACTCATCAGTAGTAACTTGCTCGGCCAAAGGGTTGATCGGCACTTAGGGAACTTCATGTCTCACATTTTCATGAGCATTCCTATTCCTTATCACTGGATTCCTTCGTGAAGGCATTTTTTGAAAAGCATAAATAGGGGTTAGGAGATAAGGACACCTAGATTTTCTCCCTATCGCACTACTTTAGAGTAATAAAATAAGTGAAACTTCCTAAACATCTTAAAGCCTCTCTTTCCTAAATGTGGCGCTCTTCACACTCATGAACAAGACTCTACTTGATGTGGATTACGAGACATCCTAGGAACTTTCTAAATCTTGTGCTCTGAATAATAAGTTTGTTACGATCAAAAGTACACCCTAGACGTGACATGGCGTACAAGACCATGAAAGGATCCATACAAGCCACTTAGAATACATCGTACAAGATAATAGACTTTAAAAGCTTTATAAGACAATTTCAACACATAAATGTTTTATATAGAAAAGCAAAAGTCTAAACATCGTCTCAAAGACATCAAGTACATAAGAAAAAATCGGGACGTAACCCGTACATCAAGTTCAAAACTGCTGAATAAATACATAAATGAAGTAAAGGCTTGGTCCTCGAAACATGAGGATTCACCAATCTTCCATCTTCTTACTAATAGATCCCTCCCCACGAAGATGCGGGATATGAGCGTTGAACCCTATATTAGTAAAATATTATGAAAGAGTATGTGTTAGTTCAAACATGTACCAAGTATTATAGCAATGCATAAAAGTATGAAATCATGCTGAAAAGGACAGTTTTGTGATATGCAAAAACCAAGTTAAAACATAAGATAAAAGGGTTAGAAAACATAAAATAAATCATGATCAATTCAAGTAAAACCGTCTTTAAACACATGTGAGATACTTCTTGAAGTAACCTTAGTTCATTATTATTATTATTGTGAGAAGTAGCCTTAACCGACATAGAGACCATGTGAGCTATAACATGGAACCCCGGTGTCTCCCACACCGGAAAGGGTTATCCTACTTGCAAAGGTAGAACCATGAGTCTGAGCTAAAGTGGATCCACTAGCTAATGTCTATCTAGACAATCATCCTATGGGGGAACATATGTAAGGGATAAAGAGATTGCTACTAGAAACCCGACCTCAACACGGTGGAGCTTTAATTTCAATATCCTCTCGGTGCTAAGCATAAATCCAACGGAGTAGTTATTAATCTTAACTTGTCTTATCTTTAACAGAAGTGGTTAGTCGCCACTTGTCTTTTCAAAGGATAGCTCTTTAGATCATGTGTGAGAAAACCTTTCACCGTCCATGATCTTTTCATACTAGCTTTTAAGGCCTATAGTCATTCACTTCGTGCTATAAATGCCCCTAATACTAATGGAAATAGTTTTGAAATAGTGGTCTCTAATCATTGATGGCAAATACAGATACCATATTAATCAATACCTTATTTAGGAAAATAGCGCGAAAAGCATTGAGGGCAAATCTAGATGTCATTCATGTCATGTGGCCAAGATTCATAGAACATATATACACTCTCATCTATAAGCTTTCTTGAGTCATAAACATACTTTCATGAACATGCATTCCTTTCAATAATTCATAAGCTTCATCATTTTTTCAAAGTGAAGCATCTTCAAATTCATTTACATCAATTTCATAAAGAGAATGCATGCATATTTTCATAAATTCATCTTTCATAATTTAAGACCCACATTATATAATCATAGCTTATAAAATATGGGTTATGCATGGGTTTTTGGGAAATCACCTTTAAAACATGCAATTACATCAATTGATGCATAAAAGGTCATAAAACAATCAATTGAACCAACATTAAAGAGAACCCATGGCGATTGAATAAAACCCTAACTTGATTGGGGAATGTAACTTTACAAAATTTGAGAATTTGCAAACTCCATGGAGGAAAGGGCTCCATAAATGAATACTATCATACCTTGATGCCAAAAGCCTTCAAGCAATGGAGGATTTGGAGGCTTGATCTGGAAACCCTAGCTTTCTTTTTATTTGAGAGGAGAAACTTGATCATATTTTTGACATTTAAGAGAATGAATTGAGTTTGGGTAATTTGGGGGTTTAAAATCATTATATAGGGCTTTGGGTAGAAGCAAAAATGACATATTATTGAGTTAAAACAATTAGGAAAAGATCCTATAATCCCTGACTTAAAACTGTCGAATTGGGTCACTGGAAGCCTAAAATGGGTCTTCATGCACTACCACTGCCCGTCAAACGGGTCGTGAAAAAATTCTCTTTTATAGGGCTTTACTATTTTGGGCATAACTTTTTACTCCGAGCTTGGAATTGGAAAACTCGGTGGTGTTGGAAAGAGGACTCAGATATTTTAAAATATATAGGTCATGGGCCACCTCATTCGTTTTGTTCTAAAATATATGATTGTTTGAAGTTCACCCTAAATTCTAAGTCTAATCAACCCCCTTAACGAATGACTTCACAGTTTGTATGGGGTTTCACGAGACGTTGTAAAGCCCGTGGCCCTTGACCAGTGGCTAGGGGAGAACCCCTACTGACTTGAACCCTTCACGACCACTTGTACAGCCCATCTCCCTCTTCACGACCTGTCTAGGGGTTCGTGGGAGGGAGCCAGCTTGGGGAAGGTTCTGCCTTCTTATCACGAGCACCATAACGGGTCGTGGTCCCTTTCACAGCCCGTCTAGGGCTCCATAGAGGGTCCCATGGTCCAGTGCGGGTTCTTGACAAGTTTGTTAAATCCCTTTCTTGCCTTTCTCGAATCCGAGGTGTTACATAAAATGACACTGTTCACTTCTAATATATTCAAGGCACGTCGGCAAAGTAAAGTTAAAATGACAATTCGCCGAAGCAGTTGGGCAAACTAAAGTTAAAATGATAATTCGCCGAAGCAGTTGGGCAAAGTACAAATCCCATCACCTAAAGTGACAGAAGGCTAGACCAAACAGACGGCTAAAATAGGTGAAAAAGTGGTCATCGGTGATTCACCGAACGTATAAGGCTGACTCAATAGAATATGTCAACTTAGGTTCAAATACATGAAGCCTAAAGTGAAGAAAGGGTGAGCTGAAGAACAAGATGGCGATCTACCGATCAAGTACGCGAGCTCAACTAATTTTGATGACCATGTCTTTCATGGGATTGTAGACTAGTTTTTGGGAAAATTATAAATATCTCACAGGATATAGAAAAGGAATCTTTTTATAATTTTTGAGGAAATTATAATATTTGAGTTATTTTTTATATCTTCTTAGTTTTGGGGTCTTGAAAATTTTTATATATAGCAAT
This sequence comes from Solanum etuberosum, assembly GCA_029582245.1. Lineage (NCBI taxonomy): Eukaryota > Viridiplantae > Streptophyta > Magnoliopsida > Solanales > Solanaceae > Solanum > Solanum etuberosum. The sequence continues at coordinate 114,697 of JAJONR010000553.1, forward strand.
TGAGGGTTCAATTCAAAGTGGGTATTGAAGATTATTGTTGATTATCAACACTTTGATGGCTAAAAACATAATTTGTATACTTTGTTTCACTTTTATGATGCTTGGATAAAACCCCAATCTAAGGGTGTGATTATGGAGTTGGGTGTTAACAAATTTAGTGAGTCTAGGGTTTTTCTCAACTTTTGATCTATTTGTTCATGGATTTGAGCTATTTATCATGGGTTCAATTTATGAGACAAGGTTGCAATCTTAGTACTAGCTTAGATCATTGATTGATGCTTGAAAGAGATTAATTAAAGTTGGTAAATAGTTTAATACTTGCAAATTGAATTTGATTGTTGTAGTTTGCTTGAAAGAGAAATTGTAGTTTCATTTCTAATTACCAAATATGCTCGAATGAGATATTTTGTAAGGTATTAGGCTGATTTGAATCTTCAAAGGGATGGGACCAAAAGGACATTCCGTGATATGACAGTATGAGATCGAAAGAAGATTTGTGTCGTTTACGATTACCTAGCCTATCAGTGATTGTCTTGCACTTTTAGCAAGCAGTTGCACCCCTCATTTGAAGTTTATACCAACTCCCACACCCCCAGATCGTATTTAACTTATTTAAACCCTTTTTAGTTGAATTGTGATAATTGATTTCAAACTCTTACTTGAAATTTGGTGGAATCATCCACCCATTTTCCTAACTACTACAATGAATTAGTTTGCATCTTAATTTCCTTCTTGAATTCTTCAATTTAGATCATTCCCTATGGGATTTGACCCCAACTCTTTTGTAGGGTATTTATATTTCTAGCAAATGCTTATTCATTTATTTATTTTTATAATTAATTTGAGCATTATCATGTACTCAACAGATTACATAGATTATAAGTCATTCTAGTCAAAAGTGCAAATTTGGCTGCTTATCTGTTAAAAGGATTGGCTCAGATTTGGTACAATCAGTTAAAGGAGGAAAGGGTTGTTAATACATTTCCATTGGATTGGAAGAATTTAAAGGGTGATTTTCTAGACAGGTCATTTCCCCTTGAAATGAAAGTGGCTAAGGTTCAAGAGTTCATAAATTTGAGACATAGTAACATGACAGTGAAAAAGTATTCTTTGAAGTTTGCTAAACTCTCAAAGTATGCTCTTGTTATGTTATGAGTTGAGGAGTCGGGGATTTCGACTCATTTAGGGCTTGATATTCAAATTTTTAGTGTCCTCAATGCCTATTTTATGCTATAAACTGAGGTTAATATGCTAATTTGCAACAAGGAAGGCAAAAGAGTAAGCAAGGACATTACCGGACAAAAAGGAGCAAAAAAGATGAAGAAGTTGAAGAAAATCAAGGCTGGTACTCGCCAAAGCCACTCGGTGAGTCACCGAGTGGACTTTCAGCTCGCCAAAAGTTTCAGCATGCCAGCCCATGGATAAGACCAACTCGGCGAGAAGATTGGTGATTCGACAAAGCGCCAACTGGATCGGCGATGGAAATTTTGATCGTCTAAAGTTACAGAAGAGAAGTGGTAAAAGGCCAAGCCAAGAATTCAATGGAAGGGAGCATTCGGCGCTTCACCATTCATGTCGGTGAAGCCCGACTTATTTCACTGAATGACTCCAAAGCTAAAATTCTGGAAATGTATAAATGTAAATTTTAAAAGAAGAAAAAGAGTTCCCACATTGTCCAGTTCTGGGTTTTTGATCCTCAACATTCTGAACACTAATTTTACACTTTTTAAGTAGAGATTTGGAGCATTTGAAGACTTGTGAATTGTTTCCCAATCTGATGGAAAACATAGTTGGTAACATTTTCTTACTCTTTATGATGTTTGGCTAAAACTCCCATTATTGGGGGTGTGATTATGTAATTGAATGTTTCAATTAGCTTATGGTTGTTAGTATTTACTAATTTTATTGTTGATTTGAAGTGGGTTCAATTAATAGTTGAGTTTTAATTGATGAATTGTAGTTTCAAATGCAGTTCTAGTTTAGCATTCTAAGCTTGCTTGAGAAAGAGGTTTTAGAATTAAAACTATTAGTTGATGATTGTAGTGATTGGGTTATTGTAGACTTAGCTTGAGAAAGTGGATCTAAATTCAATACTACTAATATAGCTTGAAAAAGTAGATTGATTGAGGTATTGGGCTGTTTATATGTGTTATGCTTGTCGAGGTTCGAGAGAACTCGCTTGATTCGTAATAGTTGATTGAGAAGTGGCTATTGCACCTAAATCCTAGCCTACCCACTAAGATTCAACGACTTTTAATAAATAATAATCACCCATTTTGCGAAATTGACATTCAATTGATCACACTCCCAAGAACTACCCTCTACTTGATTTTCTCCTGGTTGTTCGTAGTTGTTATCTATTCACTCAAATCCCCCTATTTGACATTAATCGTCAACCCCTTGTCATTTATTTTATTGTTTCAAAAATGTCTACTTCTACAAATGATTAGAACATTATTTCACTTCGTAATTGAATTCTTTACCGTATCACTCCCTGTGGGATCGGCCCTAACTCTTAGTTGGATTTATACTTATCAGCGACCGCCTACACTTTGAATCGGATGAAGTGTAGTTGAGCGTTATCAAAAATGGCGCCGCTTCCGAGGAGTGGTGTTTAGAATTCTTTTAGTGAAGTTTAGTTGTGAACTGATTTTGTTGTAGTTGAATCAACTTATTTTGTTATTTGTTAGTTGCTTTTAAACAGGTGAAGAGATGAGTGTTAATGGGAGCAATGCTAGCCAACTTGGGCACAATGATGACATCGATAACTTTCGCGATGTCAATGAAGAGCAGTTAGGGAAGGGCATGTGCTTTTCGATTGCCTCTGACTATGGGCAATGCGGTGTTTCATGTGACTAGCACTATGTTGCAACTGTTACAAATGAAGGGTCTCTTTGGAGGTCTTGCTATTGAGGATCCTCATGACCACATCCGAAACTTTATGGGCGTGTGTGGGCCTTTTTCTTTCAACATCACTCAAGAGTCGGTCCGACTTTGTTTGTTTCCCTTTTCTCTAATGGGGGAGGCGATAAAGTGGTTAGCCACTTACCAAGGGACTCAATTACTTCTTGGGAGGAGCTCACTGATGCGTTTTATGTAAGGTTTTTCCCTCCCTCGAAGATGGTAACATTGAGGGATAACATTCTAAAATCTAGGCGAGGGGATTGTGAACCTATTCATGAGACATGGTTGAGGTTCCAAAAATTGCTACACCAATGTCCTACTAATGACCTCCCAAACAATTTGTTACTGCAATACTTCTATCGGAGCCTAGATTCAGTCAACAAGGGTGTGGCAGACTAGGTCGTTCGAGGAGGAATAATGAAACAACCGTTTGATATAGCATCTACTCTTCTTGATGAAATGGAAAAAATCAACCGTGCTTGGTACACTAGAGAAGATCAAGTGTCTCCTTTGAGCTTCAAGATTAGAAAGGAACAAATGGAAAAGGACCAAGAGTGGGATGCAAACATAGCCAAGATGATGTCCCAAATGGACCTATTATCAAAACATATCATGGGAAGTGGTTCTAAGGCTGTGAATGCGATCGGAGTTAATTTAGTGAATCTTGATTAAGAGCACTTTGAAGCTATGTACAATGAGGAAGTACATTTCCTAACAAATCAAAGAGGAGGTTTTCGTCCGAACTATCCAAGGTCGGGTAGGAATCAAGGTTGGAACAGGGATCGTGATAATGGTTGGAGAGACCGAGATAGGGAATGGTGTGACCGTGGTACAAATTGGAGAGAGAGGGACGGTGAAAAAGAATGATATGTACCTCCCCATGAGCGTCAAAAGCCAAAACAGCAAAGGGCTGATCCTGAATATTTCCGCACCTCAGATATCCTTGCACGCATTCTCAACAAAGTTGAAGGATCGGACAAGGTGCTAAAGAAAATAAAAGATGAGGTCTCTTCTCTCAACAAAATAGTTACCTCACATTCAGTATCAATTAAGCAGCTGGAAACACAGTTGAGTCAGATCTCGACTCATTTAAATCCAAGACGAAAAAGAGGATTACCAAGTGATACCATGGTTAACCCAAAGAATGAAGCTTGAAAGCATGTCTTTGTCGTGCCACAATATTAAATAAGGCGCTTCTTAGGAGGCAACCAAAGTTTCTAGTTTTTACTTTTTTTATTTGAATAATAGTTGTTAGATATGCAAGTTGAAAATTTGGAATTTTGGGAAAAGAGGTAATCAGGCGAGCTCAGGTACTGTTCGGCGACACGCCGAACAGGTCGGTGAGCCCGATGTTGATCACCTTTTTGACCAACCAAAGGGTCGGAGTTCCATAAACTTCAGCAGGAAAAAGTGTCATTCGGTGCATAACCGAGTGGGTCGGCAACATAAGTGACATTGCCGACTGGGGCGCGAACTAATGGGTCAAAAAAGGCTTTAACCGTTTTAAATTCAAAATTCCCTTTCATTCACATTTTTTGACTCTTGTACTTCATACTTAGATCATATTTTGTGTCATATTTTTGTGTGGGGATTATCTGCTCGAAGGACATTTGCATTTTGCTTCCGTATTTGCTCGCCTGTCTGTTGGTTTCTTTCTATTTTGAGGTTGGTGTCCCGAACATGACTTGATTTATGGTCGTTTGTGATGCATGCTCATAGTATTGTTGGATCTATTGCCTATTATTGCGTAGTTGGTTGATTTTTAATTAAGGGCTACGGTAGCATGATGTTTAATTTTGTGTTTTAGCCCATAACTGTTGAATTTCGTGTTTAAATTGATTGAAATCGTGGGTGTGTAATGGTTGTATGTTGGGTCTGGTGAGGGTGATGTCTGAGTAGCCCGAATTGTACCAATCGACTGAATTTTCCCAATGATAAAGTGGGTGACATCATTCTTAAGGGCAAAAGACATTGATTGGTCAATTTTAGACAAATCGGGGGAAGTCTGAGTACTCCGGGGTCATTATTGATGTGGGTCTGGGTTTAATTGCATAGAATAGTGCTTTAATTTAATTATTGTGGGCTGTGTGTTGAAAATTTAAGGTCGGGGTCAAAATCTAGCACGAGAGACCAGTTGACGGGCTTAGACGAGCTCGCTGAAGGACTCGGTGGTTCGCCAAGTGACACCCCGATCGCCTTTTAGCTATCAATTTTTGCTGGTTTGATTCTGTAACATTCGGCGATATGCCTAAGCTCGCTGAGTTTACTCTGCTACTCAATGAATGTCTTTGCGATCACCCTTTGTAAGCCCCCATTTCTGTAAATCATTCTGTAACATTCGGCGTGCTACCTTTAGCTCGCCGAATGAGTTCGGAGAATCACCGAGTGACCCTGGTCTTCTCTGACTTGTGCTGATTTTTGTGCAATTTTGTTCTGTAACTTTCGGTGAACTAGACATAGCTCGCCGAATGAGTTCGGTGACTCGCCGAAGTAGTCAGCGAGTTTTTCTGCATATTTTCATCAGTTATGTTTTGTGACTTAATTCTAATGTATTGGTTTGTGATGTGTTGTTTTGCAGATATGGCGCGACCCAAAGTTCCTGGTCTGAACTAACCACCTCGGAAGAGAGCACGGGGTATAGTCATTAATGAGGGTGCTTCTCCCCCACGAGCAACACAATAAAAACTTCCTCCGATGGGGGGAAGAGCACAGGCAAAGAAAAGGGTCATGCAAAGCAACGTCCGACTGAGGATAGCTCCGATAGCATGGGCATCTATGAAACCTACCTCACCACTTCAGAATCTGAAGGTGAGGATAACTCGGGGTCTAGATCGCCAGCATCTATATCCGAGCTAGAGTATGATCAGACTCTTCAGAGGAGGCGAGCTGATCTGCGCTCTAAAGCGCTGCATGATCCGGCCAGAATACCAGTTACTCCTCCACCTCCTCTTCCTCCAGCACACACTGTTGAGCAGGCACCACAAGTTCCCTCTGGTACAGGCACCTCCACCTTGATCTCTGAACATACTGAAGGCTACCGGGTTGAGAGATTTACACAGCCGCGAGGCTCATACATACCTTCCTGGGTCCAAGAGTTTTATACAGAGTATGGGAGGCTGGTTCCAAAGGGAAAGTAGAAGGCCAGCTCATTCGCACCGGTTGATCATGTGGAGGTGCGTGGTAAAAAGGTGAAATGCAGCAGCACAAACATCAATGAGGTGTTGGGGTGTACTATGAATGTGATCCTCTTCGTGGTGGATCAGATACAAAAGAAGACCCTTGATGACCTAAAGGGGTGGTTAGCTCCTTTGATTTCCGACATCACACCGCCATGGATCGAGCCAGAGGTCCAGATTGAGAAAAAGGACTTGAATATAGCTGCGTGGTATTGGTTTGGATTCATTAGAAGCACATTGATGCCTTCCCAGAATAAATTCATACTCCGGCATCCTAAGGAGGCTTTCTTGGGATCCACTATTGATCGTGATAGACTGAATCTCGGGTTGATTATTGAGAAAGAGATTGCCATGAGGTCCAAGATGACCCAGACATCACTTTCTTTCCCGGTGTTGATCACAGAGTTGTACTGGCATTCTCGAGTCTCCTTTGTGGCGAAGACGAATGTGTAAGTAAATCCCACTTCCTCTACTGACATTCGGATGATTGAGGCCGAGTACACTAAGGACGAGGATGAGAGGAGGAGAGCACCGTCGGTGGACACTTCCCCAGTTGTTGATGTGGAGATGCTAGAGACAGATACATCCCCTACCACTCAGGCCGGTGTGCCTTCGGGTACTCCTAGCACTTCTACTACTGCCCCTTCTTCGTCTTCTGCTACTACTACTACTGCTCCTGTTGTTGCCCGTCCCCCATTGACACAGACTATGCTATACAAGATGGGCTTTCTAGCCCAATCTTCTAATGTACATGCTTCCCAGGTAGAGGCAGTTATTCCTGGACTTATTGAGAGGTCCATTGTTGCTGCCTTAGCTCTTATCCGAGCTGATTTGAGAGAGCACCGGGATTTGATCACCGTACATGGCCTATCTTTGGACGCCCTCACGATACGAGTGGAGGCATGTGAGCAGGGTGGACGACAGTCTGCTGATGTCACAGTTGCTCTCCTGAGACGTGATGTGGATGAGCTAAATCCACGGATCTGTCTATATTTTTCGCCACTATGTACCTTCCTGAGGTTTCGAGTACAGAGATGCTAGCTATTTCTGAGATCCCTCTGGCTACTACGATCGGAGATGATGCTATAGCTGATGATTATGCCAAGTCTGATGCTTTCTAGACTGATGAGGAGGAGCTTGGTACCCGTGATGCAGCGGTGTATGATGACATGGAGTACCTAGAGGGCGCAATGGTACATACAACCATGGAGGCCTCTCTTCGGGACACATCGATGGTTTTCTCCAGTGGAGCACAGGATGCAGATGAGTCGGGCACTGATGCGTAGATTGAGAGAGCCCCGGATGTGCAGAGTTAACCTCAGGCTTAGCCTGACAGGGGGATCTTGACTCTCTTTTAGTTTTATTTTTGAGACTGTTTATTTCTTTTGCATTGAGGACAATGATAGGCTTTATTTCGCAGGGTATGGTATCGTCATATCTGCCTCTTTTGTGATTATTGATTTTTATAGCTTGTCTGAATGCTTATTCTCTTTTTGTGATTATTGGGTTTTGAGTTTTAATGTGAATGTTTGTTTTTGATTCGAATTAAAATTTAACCTCTTGATATTTGTGAATGTGGTTGTTTTCTTATATATTTGAGTATTGGTTGTGATCAATACTGTAACTCCTCAGATTCGAGAAAGAGGAAAATTTCAGTTTTCAGAAGAATCTGATGCCATCCGACGGAGGCCAGCCACGGACTGTAGGTCTGGTCTGTGAATTGAGGTACGTGGATTATGGCCTCAAAGTCTAATCTCTAATGAATACGGTGGACGTGGAGGAAGGACTGTCGGTCAAACCAGGGTTCGTCGGTCAAGGCCAGTAGATCGAAGGTCGGAAGTAATTCTAGGGGCAGTTGGGTCTTTTTCTAATTATCCTAGCCTAATACTATGTCGTTTTACCCTTCACAAAAACCCCTATATAAGTGCTTTAACTCTTAAATTTCTCAATTAAAAATCATTCTCTCAAATTTACAAAAGGAGAACAAGTCTTCCTCCCAAATTTATCTCTCTCTAGAAAACTTGAAGAAGAAGGGTCCAAGCTAGGGGTTGCAAGTCAATTCTCCAATTCCTCCATTGAAGGTAAGCTTTTGGCATTGAGGTATGATAGTTTTCATCCATGAATTCCTTCCATTCATGGAGTTCCCAAATTACCCTATTTTCAAAAGTTAGAAATTTCCAATTGAGTTATGGTTTTCTACTATATTATGGGTTTTCTTGATTATTGATTTAATTGAAAATTATGAACTCCTATTCATGAATTGATGAAAATCTATGGTTTTATGATGATTCCCCGTGAACCCATGTAATTCCCATGTGTTCCAAATTATGATCATATGATGTGCGTTTTGGATTATAAAAGAGAAGTTTATGAAATCAAGCATATTCTTATGAAATTTATGTAAATGTTTTAAGGATGCCTTGAGAGTGAAGTATCAATGATGATGTTATTGTTGTGTTGTTGAAAGGATTTCTCATATACACATGAAAACCTGATTGTGAAAGGTTTTCTCAGATAGTAAGGGTTCTAAGGTTAAAAGGTCTTCTCACCTAAATGAATCAAAGATAAGGAGTTATCCTAATTAAACCTAGCTTGGATTGGTTATTGAATGATACCTTTCCATGGATGACTTATGACCTAGCTTGAACTTGCAAGATGACGTGCTCTTCCATGGATATTAAGAACAAGTAAGAAAATGATTATTCTGTGGGATTTGAGCTTAGCACCAAGAGGATATTGAGATGGAAGCTTTTCCATGAGTAGAGGTCTGGTTTCTAGAAGAAATCTCCTTATTTCTTACCTATGTGCCCCCATAGGATGATTTTCTAGATAGACATTAGCTAGTGGATCCACCTAAGCTAGAAGTTCATGGTCCTTACCTTGACAAGTAGGACAACCCTTTTCGGTGTGGGAGACACTGGGGATTATGTTATAACTCACGTGATCTCTATGTCGGTTAAGGCTACTTCCCACAATAATAATGAACTAAAGTTACTTCAAGAATCATCTCACATGTGTTCAAAGGTTGTAAATATTTTAGCTTGCATTGACCATGTTTTATGACGTATGTTTTCTAACCCTTTTTATATCATGTTTTAGCTTGGTCATTGCATGTCATGAAATGTCCTATTTTAGCATGATTTAAATGTTTATATGCATGGTAATCATACTTGGTACTTATTTTGTACTAACGCATACTCTTGCTTATATTTCCCCAAATGTAGGGTCCAACAGTCAAGGTTCTCAGTTTTGTGGCTAGAGGTTGACTTGAGAGATTTCGAGCTTTGGTAAGTCCTCATGCTTCGAGGATGGATTTTCATTGTTTTAAGTTTTCTTTCTTACTTTCAATTTTGGACATCATGTATGGACTAGGACAAATTTCATTCTTATGTACTAGATGGATAATGAGACAAAGTGTTTAGACTTCCGCTTTAGTTTTATAAAAACTTTTGGGACTTGAAATTTATTTCTTTATCTCTTTGTTTTATTCCTTATGTTATTAATGCTAAGTAACTTGTATGGGGCCTCTCGGGGTCCTGTACACCATGTTACGCCTAGGGGGTACCTTGAGTCGTGACAAACTTGGTAATCAGAGCAAAAGCTTTAGAATGGTCCTAGGATGTTTCATAAGCCACTTTGAGTAGAGTCTTGTTTATGAGTGTGAAGCGCGCCACATTTATGAATGAGAGGCTGCAGGATGATTAGGAAACTCCACTTCTTTCATTACTATAAAGTTGAGATTTTAACTCTATAAGGTTTCTCTCCTAATCCTTATCTGATGGTTTACAGGATATGGCTACTCGAAGAGCTTATGCTAGAATAAAGGTAAGGGAGAATGTGGAACAAGGAGCTCCTCCCCAAACTCCTCAAGCTCCGGTCGACCCTTTGGCTGAACAAGTGAATAATGCGGAGTTTAGGGATGCTTTTCAAGTGTTGCCCCAAGCCATGATGGCCCAAGCCAATAGGGAGACACTGGTTCCTGTGAACCCAAATGTGGGTACAGCGGCATCTAGAGTAAGGGACTTTACTAGGATGAATCCTCTGGAGTTTCATGGTCCTAAGGTTGAGGAAGATCCTCAAGATTTCATTGATGAGGTTTACAAGTTGTTGATGATCATGGGAGTGACGCCGGTGGAAAAGGCGGAGTTGGCTGCTTATCAACTTAAGGGTGTTGCACAAATTTGGTTTAATAAATGGAAGGAAGGGAGACCTCAAGATGCGGGTCCTCTTGATTGGGAAAAGTTCAAAGGTTCATTCCTTGATAGGTTCTTTCCCCTGGAGATGAGGGAGGCAAAGGTGCTTGAGTTCATCAACCTTCATCAAGGAAGTATGAGTGTGAAGGAGTATAGTTTAAAGTTCACACAATTATCTAAATATGCTCCTACAATGGTTGTCGACCCTAGGGCAAGGATTAGTATGTTTGTTTTGGGTGTGTCCGAAATGGTGGTTAAACAATGTTGTACCGACATGCTCATCAATGACATGGACATCTCTCGTCTCATGGTTCATGCTCAACAGATCGAAGAGGAGAAACTTTAGGAAAAGTCTAGGGAGACAAAGAGGGCTAAGACTGGTGATGGTAATTTCTTTCATGCAAGGTCCGATGGACATGGTCTTCCCATATTTCGGCAAAGTTTTTCCAATCAAGGTTCCCCCAATGCTTCTTCTAGGTTAAACAAAGAGAGGGTGTCTAACCCTAAGCCTCAAGGAAGGGATGATAGTGGACTTTCATTGCCTATGTCTACTTGTGCTAGGTGTAGAAAGAAGCACAAGGGTAAGTGCCTAGCCGGCACAGATGGTTGCTTCGGTTGCAGTAAGAGTCATCAAAAGATGAAGGATTGCCCAATTATTATGCACTGCAAACTCGTGATGAACAAGAGGGTTCTCCCGATGTGGTTAACGGTATGTTGTAAGTCTTCCAACTTGATGTTTATGCTTTATTTGATCCCGGTGCTACCTTGTCGTTTGTGACGCCATATGTGGCTATGAGGTTTGATATTCTTCCGGATGTGTTGTTAGATCCCTTTTTTGTCTCTACTCTTGTTGGTGATTCTATTGTGGCTAAAGGGGTATATACAAACTGTTTCGTTTCCTTGTCCCATAGAGTTACTCTTGTTGATTGGTAGAGTTTGATATGCTAGATTTTGATTTTATCCTTGGTATGGATTGGTTGCACTCATGTTATGCCTTTATTGATTGTAGAACCCATGTAGTCAAATTCTATGCCTAAGGGTCAAATTCTATGCCTAAGGGTAAGTTTGTCTCTTCTCAAGCTAGAAAGATGATTGTTAAGGGTTGCATATACCATCTAGTTAGGGTGAGGGATGTGGATTTTGAAACCCCTACTCTTGAGTCGATCCCCATTGTTAATGAGTTTCCGGAAGTGTTCCCAGAAGATTTACTCGGTATTCCTCCTGAAAGGAAAATAGACTTCGATATTTACCTCCTTCTAGATACACAACCTATTTATATTCCTCCTTACCGAATGGCTCCGACAGAACTAAAGGAGTTGAAAGAAGGTAACGAAAAGATTGATGGGCTTACCGCATTCCAATTGAAAGACTTGTTGGATAAGGGTTTCATCCGATCGAGTATCTCTCCATGAGGTGCTCCAGTTTTGTTTGTTAGAAAGAAAGATGGTTCTCTTCATATATGTATTGACTATCGTTTGTTAAACAAGGTGACTATTAATAATAAGCATCCTCTTCAAAGGATAGATGATTTGTTTGACCAATTTCAAGGAGCGAGTTACTTCTCTAAGATTGACCTTCGGTCGGGTTATCACCAATTGAGGGTGAAGGAAGATGATATTCTGAAGATGGCTTTTCGAACTTGGTATGGTCATTATGAGTTTTTGGTAATGTCATTTAGTTTGACTAATGCTCTGGTGTCATTTATGGATTTGATGAATAGGGTGTTTAGATAATACCTTGACATGTTTGTGATTGTGTTCATTGATGATATATTGATCTATTCGAGGATTGAGGATGGGCATATTGATCATTTGAGGATTGTGTTACAAATTCTTTAGGACCAACAACTCTTTGCAAAGTTTAGCAAATGTGAGTTTTTGCTAAGGTTCATAGCTTTTCTTGGTCACATTGTTTCAAGTAAGGGTACTGAGGTAGATCCTAAGAAGACGGATGCGGTTAAGAGTTGGCCTAGACCTCTATCCCCTTCGAATATTAGAAGCTCCTTGGGTTTGGTTGGTTACTATAGAAGATTCGTTGAGGGGTTTTCTTTGATTTCCTCTACATTGACAGCCTTGACTAAAAAGAAGGCTAAGTTCCTATGATCTGAAGCATGTAAGAAGAGCTTTCAGGAATTGAAGGATAGATGAACTTCCGTTCCGGTGTACACCTTATCGGAAAGGACTGATGGCTTTGTTGTTTATTGTGATGCCTCAAGAATTGGGCTAGGATGTGCGCTTATGCAAAATGGGAAAGTCATTGCCTATGCCTCAATACAACTTGAGGTTCATGAGAAGAATTATCCTACCCATGACCATGAACTAGCGGCGGTTGTTTTTTCCTTAAAAATTTGGAGGCACAATTTTGTATGGTGTTCATGTCGATGTTTTCACCGACCATAAGAGTTTACAATATGTGTTTAATCAGAATGATATAAATCTTCTCAAGAGAAGGTGGCTAGAGTTATTGAAGGATTATGATATGAGTGTTCTCTATCACCCTGGTAAAGCAAATGTGGCGGTGGATGCTCTTAGTCGGTTATCTATGGGTAGTGTTTCTCATATTGAAGAAGGTAAGAAGGAGTTGGTTCAAGATGTTCATAGATTTTCTCGATTGGGTGTTCAGTTACTGGACTTTACCAATGGTCGTGATATAGTTCACAACGGCTCAGAATAATCTTTAGTGGTGGATGTGAAATCAAAGAATGGTCTTGATCCAATTTATGTTGAATTGATGGAAGCGGTGCTTAAAAAGTCCGTAGAGTCTTTCTCCCAAGGGGGAGATGGTGTACTTAGATATAAAGGTCATTTGTGTGTTCCTAATGGTTGTGACTTGAGGGAACAAATCATGTCAGAAGCCCATAGTTCTTGGTATTCCATTCACCAGGGAGCCACCAAGATGTACCGTGATTTTCGACAGATCTATTGGTGGAATGGGATGAAGAAGGATATTGCAGAATTTGTGGCTAAGTGTACTAACTGTCAACAAGTGAAAGTTGAACATCAGAAACCGGGAGGTTTGTCCCAAGACATTAGCATTCCTACTTAGAAGTGGGAAGATTTGAATATGGACTTCATTGTTGGTTTGCCTCGCACTCGGTGACAGCATGACTCGATTTGGGTTATAGTAGATCAAATGATGAAATAAGCTCATTTCATTCCCGTCAAGGTTTCTTATTCAGTGGAAGATTATGCTAAGTCTAATTTGAGGGAAATGGTAAGGTTGCACGAAGTGTCTTTGTCCATTATTTCCGATCATGCTACCCAATTAACATCTCAATTTTGGAGATATTTTCAAAAGGGTCTTTGTAATACCCCATACCTTCCAACTCTTCTACAACTAAGTGAACGTGAAATAATATTTGAACTCGAGATAGTAAAAGGTAATATTTGATATTAATGTCAGAAGTGGTCAAGTTTGTATTAGTGTTAAGATCTTGTAAAGAAACTAAGATATGGAAAATGGTGTAAAATAATTGAGGTTCTTGCTTGAATAAATTAAGCTACTAGGTGACAAGTAGGTACATCACCTACTTAAGGTATATGTACCAAGTAGATGCATCACTTGCTTTGACATACGGGCCACATGGAGGCCTACATTAAGTGATCAATTTGAGGCCCAATCTGTCCAAGAAAAGGGGGGAAAATGAAAAATAATGGCAGTCCAAGGCCCAATCTTTCCAAGCCCACAAGAAATAATTTGAATGGAAAAGTAGGTGCATAACCTACTTAAATGTGTGGCCTAAATTAAAGACACATGGTGGCTGCAAATGAAGTACAAGAAAGGTGGAAAAAGAGAACCTATTAAGGCCAAAAAAATCTAATACAAATATCTCATTTTCCTCTTATCCAAATTTTAAGCTCTCAAGTTCATATATTTCTCTCTCTCAAGATGAAACAGCCACCTAATATTCCAACTAGGGTTCTAAGTATTTTTCATCTTGTTTCTTCCAAAGCAGCCACAAGATCACCTTCTCTCCTCTATTGCTTCAAGTATAATGGATAGTTCTTCAAGGGGAGTAAAATAGAGATAGCTATATCTGTTGGCAGCCAAGGTTCTACCACTCTCTTCCAAAGATTAAGAGAAGGCTACAAAAATTGTAATTGAAGGAGAATAACAAAATAAGATAGCCAAAGTAAGGCACTGCCACAACCTCTAATTATTAGTTTATTTAAGAATTCTAAACTTACTTGTTTATTGCAACTCGTGGGATGGTGATTGAAAATCATAAATTCAAGTCTTTTGGTTATTTTGGGGTGTTGAGGACTATTACTGTATTGATTTGTTTATGGGAGGTCATGGATGTACTTAGAGAATGATTGCGGAAAGCTGTTAGGGGGCAGATTTATAAGTTGTGGTGATGCACCATTAAATTAAAGTTTTTGTAAGCTCAATGCCCGTCCCATCTCAGGTACTGTTATATATATATATATATATATATATATATATATATATAATGAAGATTGTGGAATGCCGACAAACCTCATGGGAAGGTTGTTTCATGTAAATAACTATAACGGACAGAATGTGTTAAAGAACACACTCAATTAGAAGGATTATGGGTTGGCTGCATGGCTACTGTTTTCATGAGTTGAAATATCCCGAGTTGGTTGGTAGGCTGCTAATATTAGCCTTATTAATTGTTTGTTGTAGATGAAGATTATGACGTTAAAAGGACAGGTTGACACTTCGTAAGCTATATGAATTGGGAATTGAGGTATGTAAGTCTATTTGATTCCATATCTTTTGGCATGAAGTCCTATATTCTGTGTACAAACAAATTGAGATCTCTAAGTGATCCTCATATTAAAAGATACAATGTGAGGGTGTACAATCTCCAATGTAGGTAATGGTCTTCCTTATACAGTCCCAAGTTTTCAAAATATGTCAAACTACTTCTACACGTGTTCATTATCCAATATTGATGTGTTTATTCTTCCAAGTACTAGTTGACAAAGGTACTTTAAACAGTAAGTTTCATGAGTTATCCACCAAGTCAAATGAGGTTCATTGAGTCAATGAAATCTTAAATTATACATATTATAGGTATTTATATGTCAGATACATATTATGTCAATTATTAATTTCATGTCCCCTTACGTGGAATGTACAACCCTTATTTGGGTTTTGTCATGTGCTTCATTAGTTTGGATGTTTATGCACTTTTTCATTTGATATCGTATACTAAGTTTTATGCTATGTTATCATCTTATATAGTCCTTGCCTCTACATTTGAGAAGTTAGAGTCTCTACTAAGTGTTTAGCTATCGTATGCCCCCATGTGAAATGTCCAACGTGTTTTAAATGAAGCATCTTCTAAGGAGAATTAATTTCTCACTTGCTATATATCTTAATGAATCATTTGCTACATGTAAGGTAGTTACCACACACCTTCGTGGATCACCTGTATATGTTATTTGTGCCCAAATGAAGTTCATGAGTCATATAAGTTCCTAAGTAGTGCAATAAAGTTACATTTGCTTCCTATATCATTGTTTTCTTCCTCAATTAATTTATCCACATGTCCACATCACTGGTATATAGTCCTAAATCTCAAAAAAAGTTATGAACATCAAAAGAACAATCTCAAAATTTAAACAGACAAGGTAAAGTGAATCTATATAATTATAGGTGGCAGCTCAGGGGTTAAAATACCTAGAATGGGCCGATCCTAATTCTTGTTCTTAAGGGTGGCAGCTCAAGGGTGGTAATACCTAGCATGGGCCAATCTCAATCTATATTATTATGGGTTGCAGCCCAGGAGCTAAAATTCTAGCATGGGTCGATCCCGATTTGTATATTTATGAGGACCGCATCCCAGGGGTTAAAATGCCTAGCATGGGTCATCCTCTCCTACCACTGATCAGCTGGTCATTGTGTCACATGCTACGAAGTCTATAAAAAAAGATGAGTAAACTAAAGCCAATAATGTAATGTACATGATTCCCCAAGTATAACCAAATAATGTAATGTACATGATTCCATAAGCATAAGCAAAGGTGAATGTAATGTACATGATTCCTCAAGTATAAGCAAAGATGAATGTAAGGTATGTGATTCCACAAGTACAATCAAAGGTGGTCTCTTATCCTTATCTATATAGAATGTTTGTGCATTTGTACCTGATTTCACTTGAGCTCTTATTTTACATATGGTTACTTTATGCCTTACATATTAAGTACAGTCTTTTGTACTGACGTCCCTCCTGGGGGATGTTGTGTTTCATGCCATAGGTACAGGTACTCAAGCTAATAGAATCTCTCAATATAAGCATAGGATACTCAACGACCTTTGGTGAGCTCTAGGTTGCTTCAGGGCTTTGCAGAGTCCTTAGCATATTTTTGAAATTATATATTAGTTAAGGGGTATGATAGGGTCATGTCTCGTTATAAGCTAAGTGTTTATCTCTTAGAGGCTTTGTAGACTAAATGTCAAAGTAAAGTGTGGTTATGTCTTATTTCTAGTAATTAACGCTTCAACGACCTAGCATGTAGATTTATTTTGGGCCCATCTATGTTGTTCTTTTATCAATGTACTTGACCTATACTCATCAAAGATTAATAGTTATCATAGTTTCATGTACGATAAGCACAAGTCATAAGTTGGTTCTCTCAGTTCTTTAGGGCATCGAGTGCTTGTCCATCTCAATTGGACTTGGGGCGTGGCAGTCTTGGTACTAGTCTTAAGCTTAGCACGGCTTTTCATCCACAATCCGATGGGCAAGCGGAGCGTACTATCCAAACATTGGAAGATATGTTGAGAGCTTGTGTGATTGATTTCAAGGGTAATTGGGATGATCACTAGCCTTTGATTGAGTTTTCATATAACAATATCTATCACTCGAGTATTGGTATGTCTCCATTTGAGGCATTATATGGTAGGAGGTGTAGGTCTCCTATAGGTTGGTTTGAGATGGGTGAAGTTGCTCTAATAGGTCCCAAGTTGGTACAATAGGCCATGGAAAAAGTTCGGGTTATTAGAGAAAGGTTGAAAATGAATCAAAGTCGTAAAACATCATATGCCGATGTAAGAAGAAGAGATCTTGAGTTTGATGTTCATGATTGGGTTTACTTGAAAATTTCACCCATGAAGGGTGTAATGAGGTTTGGAAAGAAAGGGAAGCTTAGTCCCCGATATGTAGGCATGTATTAGATTTTGAGGCGTACTGGTAAGGTTGCTTATGAACTAGAATTTCCTAATGAACTGGCATCGGTGCATCCGGTTTCCATGTCTCTATGTTAAAGAAATATGTTGGTGATCCGACATCTATAGTTCCCTTAGACGGTTTGGGGGTTAAGGAGAATATTTCCTATGAAGAAGTTCCGGTTGAGATTTTAGACCGGCAAGTCAAGAAGTTAAGAAATAAAGAAGTTGCTTCTGTGAAAGTGTTGTGGAGTAATCAGTTAGTTGAGGGTGTTACTTGGGAGGCCGAGGCCGATATGATGTCCCGATATACTCATCTCTTTCTTTCTACCCCTACTCTAGCTTGAGGTAATGAGTTATTCATGGTTTTTTATCTTGGTGTCATGTGTCATAGACATTCCATGATTTCCTCATTTATGCATGATTATGAAAAAGCTTAAGTTTGAGAAAATGAGTCAACTTGATTGATTTCTACATGTTTATGTGCATTTTAGTATGAGTTGCATAAAGACTTCACGATATGATGTTTTGAACATACTTTAACTTGGAGTAGATATTTCCTCCTCGCATATGTGCATTTATGTGATTGCATGCATGTTGGCCTGTTAGGTTAAGTTCCTACCTTCCTTATGATGTCTTGAATCTCATTCAAGGACGAATGATCCCAAGAGGGAGATAATGTAACACCTCAAATTTGAGAAAGGGAAACATTTCAGTTTTCAGAAGAATCTGGTGCCATCTGACGGAGGCCAACCACAACTTGTGGACTGAGCAACGAACCGTAAGTCTGGTCCGTTGATTGGCCACCTGAAGAGGCCCAGAGGACCACGAACCATATCCTAGACCAAGGGATCATCGTTGGGTCCACGGTCCGTGGATTGAGGTCCGTGGATCATTGCCTCAAAGTCCAGTCTCTGATGAAGACGACGGACGTGCATGACGGACAATTGGTCAAACCATGGTCCGTCGGTCAAGGCCAATAGGTCGATGGTCGGTAGTTATTCTAGGGGAAGTTGGGTCTTTTCCTAATTAGCCTAGCCTAATACTACGTCGTTTTACCCGTCATAAAAACCCCTATATAAGTGTTTTAACTCTAAAATTTCCCAATTAAAAATCATTCTCTCAAAATTACAAAAGGAGAACAAGTCTTCCTCCCAAAACTGGCCAATTGGTGTCAACTGGTATTGGTACAACCACGAATCTCCTATTTTCTTTGTTTACAGCTGGCCTTACTTAAATAGGAGTTCCTGCTTCTAGCTAGCTCAATCAGTATTTCTCTCTCTAGAAAATTTGAAGAAGAAGGGTCCATGTTAAGGTTTGCAAGTCAATTCTCCAATTCCTGCATTGAAGGCAAGCTTTTGGCATTGAGGTATGATATTTTACATCCATGAATTCCTTCCATTCATGGAGTTCCCAAATTTCCCTATTTTCAAAAGTTAGAAATCCCCAATTGAGTTAGGGTTTTCTTCTATATTATGGGTTCTCTTGATTATTGATTTAATTGATGGAATTATGATCTCTTATGCATGAATTGATGAAAATCTATGGTTTTATGATGATTCCCCATGAACCCATGTAATTCCCATGTTTTCCAAATTATGATCATATGATGTGGGTTTTGGATTATGAAAGAGAAGTTTATGAAATCAAACATGTTCTTATGAAATTTATGTAAATGCTTTAAGGATGCCTTGAGAGTGAAGTATCAACGATGATGTTGTTGTTGTGTTGTTGAAATGATTTCTAATATACACATGAAAGCATGATTGTGAAAGGTTTTCTCACATAGTAAGGGTTCTAAGGTTGAAAGGTCTTCTCACCTAAATAAATCAAAGATAAGGAGCTATCCTAATGAAACCTAGCTTGGATTGGTTATTGAATTATACCTTTCCATGGATGACTTATGACCTAGCTTGGATTGACAAGATGACGTGCCCTTCCATTGATAATAAGAACAAGTAAGAAAATGACAATTCTGTGGGATTTGTGCTTAGCACCGAGAGGATATTGTTAGGAAGCTCTCCCGAGAGTAGAGGCCGAGTTTCTAGAAGCAATCCCCTTATCCTTTACCTATGTGCCCCCATAGGATGATTGTCTAGATAGACATTAGCTAGTGGATCCACCTAAGCTAGAAGTTCATGGTCCTTACCTTGGCAAGTAGGACAACCCTTTTCGGTGTGGGAGAGACCAGGGGATAATGTTATAGCTCACATGGTCTCTATGTCGGTTAAGGCTACTACCCACAATAATAACGAACTAAGTTTACTTCAAGAAGCATCTCACATATGTTCAAAGGTTTTAAAGATGTTAGGTTTCATTGACCATGTTTTATGACTTATGTTTTCTAACCCTTTTTATACCATGTTTTAGCTTGGTGATTGCATGTCATGAAATGTCCTATTTTAGAATGATTTAAATGTTTATATGCATGGCTATCATACTTGGTACATAATTGGTACTAAGGCATACTCTTGCCTACATTTCTCCAAATGTAGGGTCCGACAGTGAGGGTTCTCAGTTTCGTGGCTAGAGGTTGACTTGAGAGATTCTGAGCTTTGGTGAGTCCTCATGCTTCGAGGACGGATTTTCATTTTTTTCATTTTTCTTTCTTACTTTCAGTTTTTGACATGATGTATGGGCTCGGCCCAATTTCATTCTTATGTACTAGATGGCTAATAAGACAAAGTATTTAGACTTCCACTTTACTTCTATAAAAACTTTTGGGACTTGAAATGTATTTCTTTAACTCTTTGTTCTATTAATTATGTTATGAATGCTAAGTGACTTGTATGGGGCCTCTCGGGGTCCTGTACGCCATGTTACGCCTAGGGGTACCTTGGGTCGTCACAAATACCGATGACTTGAATAGTGCTATTGATTGAACGATATGTTTGTGCAATTCTAATGAGGCAAATTTGAGTTGCATAAGTCATGTGTGAACTCTTAGCATCTCATTGTGTCACGACCCAGGGGTACCCCCTAGATGTAACATGGCGTATAGGACCCCGAGAGGCCCCATACAAGCCACTTAGCATTCATAACATAAGAAATAGAACAAAGGAATTAAAAACAACATTTCAAGTCCAAAACATTTGAAAAAAGTAAAGCGGAAGTCTAAACACTTTATCTCATTAGTCATCTAGTACATAAGAATAAAATTGGGCCTAGCCCATACATCATGTCAAAAACTGAAAATAAGAAAGAAACTGAAAACAATGAAGATCCGTCCTCGATGCACGAGGACTCACCAATGCTCGAAATCTCTAAAATCAACCTCTAGCCACGAAACTGAGGACCCGACTGTCAGACCCTACATTTGGGGAAATGTAGGCAAGATTATGCGTTAGTACAAAACAGTGTACCAAGTATGATAGCCATGCATAAAACATTTAAATAATTCTAAAAAGATACATTTTCATAAGTATTTAATGATCAAGCTAAAACATGTATTTTGAGAGTTAAAAACCATAAGTCATAAAACTATGATAATTGCAAGTGAACATCATATTTGAACACATGTGAGATACTTCTTGAAGTAACCTTAGTTCATTATTATTGTGAGAATGAGCCTTAACCGACATAAAGACCATGTGAGCTATAACATGATCCCCCGGTGTCTCCCACACCGAAAATGGTTGTCCTACTTGCCAAGGTAGAACCAGGAATTTCTAGCATAGGTGGATCCACTAGATAATGTCTATCTAGACAATAATCCTATGGGGGAACATAGGTAAGGGATAAGGAGAATTCTTCTATAAACCCGACCTCTACTCACGGGAGAGCTTCCATCTCAATATCCTCTCGGTGCTAAGCACAGATTCCCACGGCATAGTCATTTTTACTTGTTCTTATTATCCATGGAAAGGCACGTCATCTTACCAATCCAAACTAGGTCATAAGTCATCCATGGAAAGGTATCACTCAATAACCAATCCAAGCTAAGTCATTATCCATGGAAGGGCACGTCATCTTGCCAATCTAAGCTAGGTTTCATTAGGATAGCTCCTTATCTTTGATTCAATTAGGTGAGAAGACCTTTCAACATTAGAATCCTTATTATGTGAGAAAACCTTTCACAATCATGCTTTCATGTGTATATGAGAAAAAATCATTTCACCAACACAACATCAACATCATCATTGATACTTTAGTCTCAAAGCATCCTTAAAACATTTGCATAGATTTCATAAAAACATGCATAATTCCATAATTTACCTTTCAAGGTTCAAAACCTACTTTCAATCATCAACATCTAGAAATCATGGGTTAGATATGGGTTCATAAAAATTCATCATAAAATAATATAATTATATCAATTCATGCTTTATTTCATAAAAATCTTCTTTCATAATCAAAACCCACATTATATCATCATAATTGAAAAATATAGGATCTACATGAGTTCATGGGGGATAATCATAAAAACCATAGTATTTCATCAATTCATGCATAAGAGATCATAATTCAATCATTTAAATCAACATTAAAGAGAACCCATGGCAATTGAAGAAAACGCTAACTCAATTGGAGATTTCTAACTTTGAAAATACGAAAATTTGGAAACTCCATGGATGGAAGGAATCCATGGATGAAAACTATCATACCTTGATGCCAAATTCTTGAAAGCAATGGAGGATTAGGAGGCTTGATCTTGAAACCCTAGATTTCTTCTTCAACTTCTAGAGAGAGAAAAATTTGGAGAGGAAGAGCTTGATCTTTTGGAAATTTAAGAGGATGAATTTAGTTTGGGTGATTTGGTGTTTAGAATCATTATATAGGGCTTTCGGTAGAAGGAAAAATGTCTTAGTTTTGAGTTAAAATAATTGGGAAAAGACCCAATAACCCCTGACTTAAAAACTATCGAATTGGCTCACTGGAAGCCCATCACGGGTCGTCATGACCACCACGACCCGTCAAACGGGTCGTGAAGAAATTCAGCCTGACAGTGCTTCACTATTTCGGGCATAACTTTTTATTTCAAGATGGGAATTGGGCAAACTCGGTTGCATTTGAAAGAGTATTCAGAGACCTTTAATTTGATGGGTCTTGGCTACCTAATTCATCTTTTGCTAAAAGATATGATCGTTTGAAATTAACCCTAAACTCTAAGTATATTGAAAACCCTTCACGAACGACCTCACGGTCTGTGTGGGGCTTCACGGGCCGTTGTGAAGCCCGTGGCCCATAACCAGTAGCTAGGGGAGGACCCCTACTAACTTGACCCACTTGCGACCACTTTAACGGCCCGTCAACCTCACCAAGGGACGTCTAGGCGTCCGTCAAAGTAAAGCCTGCATGGGGCAGGTTTTGGAAACCTAACCCGAGCTCCTTAACGGACCGTGGTCCCCTTCACGTCCCGTGTAGGGATCCGTGGAGGGTTCCATGGTCCACTTCTTGGGCTTGTGAGTTTCCCACTTGACCCATTTCTAGACTCCTTGATTCCAGGGTGTTACGTTATCTCCCCCTTGGAAACATTCGTTCTCGAATGGAACTCAACTAGCACGAAAAGAGTAGGAGAGAAACTAACAACCCAATCATAGTACAACTTCATCATAATGCATATAACCAAGGAGGAATATCGACACCAAGCTAAAACATATTCAAAACATCATATGGAATATAACAACTAGACCTAGAAGCCTAACATGAATGCAATAACATAAATTCCCATATCCGAGGAAGAAGCTTCAACTCCAAGCTAAAACATACTTTTAAAACACCTTTTCATAAGATAAAAATGCAAGATCATACTCAATTGCACATAAACATGAAGCAATAAATTAAACTAAATCATATTTTTTTTGAAAATCAATATTTTCATGAGCATGCATGCATGAGGAAACATGAGTATAACTAAGACACCCGAATCCTAAAGAGTGAACCATGAGGAGCTAAGACCTCAAGCTAGACTCGAAGATAAAGGAAAGAGATAGGGATACTTAGAAGTTAAATTGCCTCCAAACTTTCACCCACCAAACCATAACAAGAAATTCTTCGAAAACCAACATAGTTCTACTCACGTACCAACCATGAGCCACACTATCTCCCCCTTGGGAGCAAACCCCACTAGTCATTTCAAATCCATCTCCCTCAATCTAAACATAACACCAACGTCTTAGCAACCACTAAACCATTGGTACAAGTAAACACTTAAAAAGTTTCCACAAGGATTTTCAAGGACTACTTCAAACACAATAACCATACATGGAGTCTTACCATATCCAAGGAAAGACTCAATATCAAGCAATGCATAACCTAAAGCTAAAAGGCCTTAACTTGCCAATTACTATATTCGGGGAGCCCTCGTGATCTTCTTGAGTTTGATCTTTCCTATCATCCCTTCCCTTAGAAGTAAGAATTGAGCAATCTCTTATCTTGTGACCACTCTTTCTACAACCAAAACAAGCATTAGAACCGGCTAAACATTTGCCCTCATGTCTTCTCCCACACTCCCTGCACTTGGGCCACATTTTCTCACTACCACCCTTACCTTGAGAATGATTTCCTCCATCGGACCTTGAATGTGAAGACTCACCATCATCCCCTCTTTCCCTCTTTAAATCCCTAGCTTTCTCCTTAAGCTTTTCTTCTTCTATTTGTGATGCATGTATCATCAATCGAAAAACATCCATCTCCTTAACAAGCATGGCGGTAAGGCATTTTTTGACCACTAAGTCAGAAACAACCGACACAAACTTACTCATCCTTGCCCTTGGATCGACAACAATAGTTGGAGCATATTTAGACAATTGTGTGAATTTCAAAGCATATTCCTTCACACTCATATCCCCTTGTCGAAGGTTAATGAACTCAAGTACTTTAGCCTCTCTCATCTCAATGGGAAAGAACCTATCAAGAAAAGCAACCTTAAATTTCTCCCAATCAATAGGACCCTCATCTACCGCCCTCTCTTATTTCCGTTAGTTGAACCATACTTGAGCAACACCCTTAAGTTGATAAGCGGTCAATTCCGCCTTTTCCACGGGCGTCACTCCCATGATCATCAACACCTTATACACCTCATCAATGAACTCTTGAGGATCTTCCTCAACATTAGACCCATTAATTTCTGGAGGATTCATTCTAATAAAGTCCCTCACTCTAGTTTCCACCATACCCCACCCTTGGGTTCACGGGAGCCACAACCTACCTATTTTCTTGAGCCAACATAGCTTGGGCCAATGCATGAAATGCGGCTCGAAACTCATCATTAATCATTTGCTCGGCCAAAGGGTTGACCGGCACTTGGGAAACCTCTTGTTTCACATTTTTAGGAACATTCCTATTTTTTCTCATTGGATTCCTTCGTGGAAGCATATTCTGAAAAGCATAAATAGGGGTTAGGAGAGAAAGACACCTAGAGTTACACTCTATCGCATGACTTTAGAGTAATGAAAGAAGTGGAGTTTCCTAAACATCTTGTAGCCTCTCATTCATAAATGTAGTGCGTTTCACACTCATGAACAAGACTCTACTCGACGTGGCTTATGAGATATCCTACGACCATTCTAAACCTTGTGCTCTGATACCAAGTTTGTCACGATCTAGGGGTACCCCCTAGATGTAACATGGCGTATAGGACCCCGAGATGCCACATACAAGCCATTTAGCATTCATAACATAGAAATAGAACAAAGGAATTAACAACATCATTTCAAGTCCAAAAAAAATTAAAAAAATAAAGCGGAAAACTAAACACTTTGTCTCATTAGCCATTAGTACATAAGAATGAAATTGGGCCTAGCCCATACATAATGTCCAAAACTGAAAATAAGAAAGAAACTGAAAACAATGAAGATCCGTCCTCGAAGCATGACGACTCACCAAAGCTCAAAATCTCTAAAATCAACCTGTAGCCATGAAACTGAGAACCCTGACTGTCGGACCCTACATTTGGTGAAATGTAGACAAGAGTATACTTTAGTACAAAATGATGTACCAAGTTCGATAGTCATGCATAAAACATTTAAATCATGCTAAAAAAGGGACATTTTAATAAGTATGCAATGATCAAGCTAAAACATGTATTTTGCGAGTTAGAAACCATACGTCATAAAACCATGATCAATGCATAGTGAACATCATCTTTGAACACATGTGAGATACTTCTTGAAGTAACCTTAGTTTATTATTATTGTGGGAATGAGCCTTAACAAACATATAGACCATGTGAGCTATAATATGATCCCCTAGGGTCTCCCACACCGAAAAGGGTTATGCTACTTGCCAAGGTAGAATCGTAAACTTCTAGCATAGGTGGATCCACTAGCTAATGTCTATCTAGACAATCATCCTATGGAGTAACATAGGTAAGGGATAAGGAGATTGCTTCTAGAAACCCAGCCTCTACTCACGGGAGAGCTTCCATCTCAATATCCTCTAGGTGCTAAGCATAGATTCCCATGGAATAGTCATTTTTATTTGTTCTTATTATTCATGGAAAAGCACGTCATCTTACCAATCCAAGCTAGGTCATAAGTCATCCATGGAAAGGTATCATTCAATAACCGATCTAAGCTAAGTCATTATCCATGGAAGGGAATGTCATCTTGCCAATCCAAGCTAGGTTTCACTAGGATAGCTCATTATCTTTGATTCAATTGGGTGAGAAGACCTTTCAACCTTAGAATCCTTATTATGTAAGAAAAACCTTTCACAATCATGCTTTCATGTGTATATGAGAAAATTCTTTCAACAACACAACATTAACATCATCATTGATACTTTACTCTCAAAGCATCCTTAAAACATTTGCATAGATTTCATAAGAACATGCATAATTCCATAATTCACCTTTCAAGGTTCAAACCCCACTTTTAATCATCAACATCTAGAAATCATGGGTTAGATATGGGTTCATAAAAATTCATCATAAAGTC
The DNA here is from genome assembly GCA_029582245.1 of Solanum etuberosum. Taxonomy (NCBI): domain Eukaryota; kingdom Viridiplantae; phylum Streptophyta; class Magnoliopsida; order Solanales; family Solanaceae; genus Solanum; species Solanum etuberosum. Next base: position 140,989 of record JAJONR010000553.1, read on the forward strand.
ATATAATTCTATTAATTCATGCTTGATTTCATAAAAATCTTGTTTCATAATCCAAACCCACATTATATCATCATAATTAAAAAATATGCGATCTACATGGGTTCATGGAGGATCATCATAAAAACCATAGTATTTCATCAATTCATTCATAAGAGATCATAATTCAATCATTTAAATCAACATTGAAGAGAATCCATGGCAATTGAAGAAAAATCTAACTCAATTGGGGATTTCTAACTTTGAAAATAGGAAAATTGGGTAAATCCATGGATGGAAGGAATCCATGGATCAAAACTATCATACCTTGATGCCAAAAGCTTGAAAGCAATGGAGTATAAGGAGGCTTGATCTTGATACCCTAGCTTTCTTCTTCAACTTCTAGAGAGAAATATTTGGAGAGGAAGAGCTTGATCTTCTTAAGAGAATGAATTTAGTTTGGGTGATTTTGGGATTTAGAATCATTATATAGGGCTTTAGGTAGAAGGAAAATGGCTTATTATTGAGTTAAAACAATTGAGAAAAGACCCAATAACCCCTGACTTAAAAACTACCGAATTGGCTCACTGGAAGCCCATCACGTGTCGTCATGACCACCACGGCCCGTCAAACGGGTCGTGAAGAAATTCAGCCTAACAGTGCTTCACTATTTTGGGGGTAACTTTTTGCTCCAAGATGGGAATTGGGAAAACTCAATGGCGTTGGAAAGAGGACTCAAAGGCCTTTAATTTGATAGGTCACTTGTAACACCCCAGATTTGAAACGAGGCCAAATAGCAATTTTGGGAAATTGCAGGTGCCATCCACGGAGGCCCAACCACGGTTCGTGGGTCGACCCACGAGCCATAGGTGGGGCCATGGAAGGGGGGACCTAAAAATGGTTTGTCGGTCGTGGTTTCGTGGGTCAGGACTTGGTGGTTATTTTAGGGGCATATGGGTCGTTTCCGGTTTTAATTAAATCAAAGTGGTGTCATTTTGCCTAAGTCTAGGACACCTATATAAGTATTTTTAACCCCCAAAACCCCTCATTCAAGTCATTCTCTCAAATCCCAGAAGAAAATCCTCTCAAATATTCTCTCTCTAGAAGTTGGAAGAAGAAGGAAGAAATTGAAGTTGGTCAAGTTTAAGTCTCCAATCATCAAGCTTTTGAGGGTAGTGTAATCAAGGTATGATGGTTTTTCATCGATGGAATCCTTTTCCCCAATTTGATGAAGATTTTCCCAATTATAGTTAGGGTTTCTTCCAATGTTGTGGGTTATGATGATTGTTGATCCAATTGAGTGGATAATGATTATTTATGATTGAGTTGACAGTAAATCATGTTTATAGGATGAAATTATATGTACCCATGCCTATTCCATGATTCTAACCTAGAATTGATATAGTGGGTTGGTGCCATGAAGGGAAACTTTGTGAGTTTAGATATATCCTTATAGGATTGATGAATTATGATTAGAATTGCTTGAGAATACAGCATAATTGATGATCATGAGATCTAGGGCTTTGGGAGTAAAGCTTATGATATGAATTGTTGGTAATTGATGTTATTGTTGTGGAAGGAATACTTCCCACATGAATTACTTAAGTATGAATGTATGAATGTGAAAGGTTTTCTCACATGAATGATTCTAGGTTGAAAGGATTGCTCACCTAAAACGAATCTAGACTAAAAGACTATGTAATCGATGAGGCTAGAGGCGACTACCATTGACCTCCATATGAAAGGATATGAGGTGATTCCCATACTCCTTAGAATTGAACAAAAGGTGAGTCTCCACGTTCTTATTATGATGAATGGACATGGAGGCGAGTACCCATGATCCTTATGAAATGGTGTGGAGGCGAGTACCCGCATCATATGAAATGATGTGGAGGTGAGAACCCACATCATATGATGAGATTGTGGAGGCGAGTACCCGCGATCTAAAAGTAAGTAAGGAAAGAGGCAAATACCCATTAGCCTTTGTAAGTTAGGCAAAGAGGTGAATCCCCATGTGTTTAAAAGTAAGTACGAATAATGAGAACTATGATATAAAGTATGAATAGCTTGGATTGTTGCTAGAGATGCCTTCCATGAGGTAAGTTGACTAGAGGCGGATGACCCAAGTCTTGATTAAGGATGAGTAAGGTTGCTTGACAAGTATTCCTTTCTTATTATGATGATGACTAGAGGCGGATTCCTTCCATGCTTATGGTTTGTATTGACTAATCATTATGTTTATATTGTTTATGCTAGCCATCATATTTAGTACATGTTTGTACTAACGCATACTCTTGCCTATATTCTTATCAAATGTAGGGTCCAGCGACATTGAAACTCATTCTCGTGGCTAGGATCATAGTATATCAAGGATTGAAGACTTGGTGAGTCCTCATAGCATTCGAGGATTTGACCACCATGTTCCTTTATGTCTTTCATTTTATGTTTGGACTATTGTAAGGGTTGTGTCCCAAGATTTTATTCATGATGTTTAGATGGTTTGATACAATTGTATTAGACTTCCGCTTCATTTTATAAAAACTTTGATTGTGTTGAAATGTTTTAAATTTCTGCTCATTTCTATTACTTTATGTTATGATATGCTAAATGGCTTGTATGAGGCCTCTCGGGGTCTTATACACCTTGTTACGTCTAGGGGGTACCCCTGGGTCGTGACAAACTTGGTAATCAGAGCACAAGGTTTAGAATGATTCTAGGATGTCTCAAACCCAGTCAAGTAGAGTCTTGTTCATAAGTGTAAAGCGCGCAACATTTATGAATGAGAGGCTACTAAATATTTAGGAAACTTCACTTCTTCATTTCTCTAATTCGTGCCATGGATTTTAACTCTATGAAGTCTTTCTCCTAATCCTTACCCGATGGTTTTTAGGATTTGACTACTAGAAGGGCTAATGCTAGAAGGATGGAGGGAGACAATGTGGGCCAAGAAGTTTCTCCCCAAGCTCGTCCTCAAGCTCAGATTGATTCTTTGGCTGAGAATGTATCCAATGCGGAGTTTAGGTCGGCTTTCCAAGTGTTGGCTCAAGCCGTGACGACCCAAGACAATAGAGAGGTGGTAGCTCCCATGAACCCAAATGTGGGTACGGCGGCGGCAAGAGTGAGGGATTTTACAAGGAAGAACCCTTCAAAATTTTATGGCTCCAAAGTTGAGGAAGGCCCTCAAGAGTTTATCGACGAGGTCTATAAGATACTTGCTATCATGGGAGTGAATCCGGTAGAGAAGGCAGAATTGGCCGCTTATCAACTCAAAGGGGTTGCTCAGATTTTGTTCAATCAGTGGAAAGAGGCAAGACCGGAAGAAGTGGGTCCTATAGAGTGGCAAGGCTCAGATTTTCTCAGATTTGGTTCAGAAGTGCTTTTCTTGATAGGTTCTTCCCTCTAGAGATGAGAGAAGCCAAGGTACTTGAGTTCATCAACCTTCGGCAAGGAAATATGAGCGTGAGGGAGTACGCTTTGAGGTTCACCCAACTATCTAAATATGCTTCTTTTCTTTTGGCGGATCGTAGGACCAAGATGAGTAAGTTTTTTTTGGGTGTTTCCGACTTGGTTGTCAAAGAGTGTCACACTGCTATACTTTTCCATGACATGGATATTTCTCGCCTTATGGTTCATGCCCAACAAATTGAGGAATAAAAGCTCAAGGAAAGATCTAGGGAAGCAAAAAAGGGCAATAATGGATGAGGGTAACTTCTCACATTCTAGGTCCGGTGGATGAGGTCGTTCAAGGTTTCGGCAAAGGTTCTACGGACAAGGTTCGTCAAATTCTCCTCCGATGTCTAACAATGAAAGGGTGTCTAACCCTAAACCTCAAGGAGATGGTAGTAAGTCCTCAATGCCTACTTGTGCTAAATGTGGGAGAAATCGTGAGAGTAAGTGTCTAGCGGTCTCCAATGCTTGCTTTGTTTGGTAAGATGGATCATAAGATAAGTAATTGTCCTTCGGTAGCTAAGAATGAGAGAGATACTCTTCGTAGGGCTCAACCCTACCCTTCATCCGGTCCAAGTGGTTCGGGTACAAATGCTCCTAAGCAAAACCGATTTTATGCTCTCCAGACTAAAGGTGATCAAGAGAGTTCCCCCGATGTGGTGACCGGTATATTGGAAGAACCTTGCCCTGAAAACCTTTGTTGTTTCCTAGAACGACCGTGTCCATCGGACCTATCATAGGAGAACTTATCATCATCCATTCTAGACCTCTTTTTCTTCCTAGATCTCCCTTTTTTTTTCTCCTCCTCAATTTGTTGGGCATGAGTCAAAACACGAGTAATATCCATATCATGAACAAGCATAGCCGTATGGCATTCCTTCACTACCAAATCGGATACACCTGATATAAACTTTCTCATTCTCGACCTAGAGTCGGACACTATAGATGGAGCATACTTAGATAGTTGAGTAAACCTCAAAGCATATTCTTTAACACTCATACTATCTTGCCTAAGGTTAATGAACTCAAGCACCTTAGCCTCTCTCATCTCTAGAGGGAAGACCCTATCAAGAAAAGCATTTTTGAACCTTTCCTATTCCATGGGACCCATCTCTACCATTCTTGCTTCTTTCCATTGGTTAAACCAAACTTGAGCAACCCCCTTAAGTTGGTAAGCGGCCAATTCCACCTTCTCTACCAGAGTAAATCCTATAATATCCAACACCTTATGGACCTCATCTATAAACTCTTGAGGATCTTCCTCAACCTTTGACCCATAAAAATCTGGAGGGTTCATCCTAGTAAAGTCCCTCACTCTTGAAGCTGTCGTACCCACATTTGGGTTCACAGGAACTACAACCTCCCTATTGGCTTGGGCTGTCACAGCTTGAGCCAACACTTGAAAAGCCGATCTAAACTCCGCATTAGTCACATTCTCAGCCATAGGGTCAACCGGATCTTGTGGAGCTTGTGGAGGAGCTTCTTAATCCACATTGCCTTCCTCATTCCTTCTAGAATTAGCCCTTGTAGTAAGCATATCCTGAAGACCATCGGGTAAGGATTAGGAGAAAGACCTTATAGACTTAAACTCTATCGCATGACTTAGAGTGATGAAGAAGTGAGATTCCCTAATCATCTAATAGCTTCTCATTCATAAATGTGGCGCGCTTCACACTTATGAAAGAGACTCTACTAGACGTGGTTTTGAGACATCCTAGAACCATTCTAAATCTTGTGCTCTGATTACCAAGTTTGTCACGACCCAGGGGTACACCCTAGACATAACATGGCATACAAGACCCCGAGAGGCCTCATATAATCCACTTAACTTTCATAACATAATATAATAGAAAATGGTGCAAAAATTTAAAATATTTTCCGTACAATCAAAGTCTTTTATAAAATGAACGGAAGTCTATTACACTTTGTCTCAAACCATCTAAAACATGAATATCTTTGGGACGCAACCCATACAATTGTCAAAACATAAAATGAAAGACATAAGAACATGCTGGCTATCTCCTCGAATACTATGAGGACTCACCAAAGCTTCAATCCTTGCTTCTACTAAGATCCTAGCCACGAGGATGGAAGTCAATATTGCCGGACCCTACATTTGATAAGAATGTAGGCAAGAGTATGCATTAGTACAAAATGTACTAAATATGATAGCTAGCATAAATCATCAACATAGCCATAACATAAGCATTAGTCAACATAAGACATAATCCATAAGCATAAGAGATAACAACATAGTCATAGGCATAGTCAATGCACATAGATCATCATAATGTAAGAGGAACACTTCTCAAGAAACCTCAACTTAACCTTATCTAAGACTGGGTAATCCACCTCTAGTCATACATATCAAGGAAGACAACTCTAGCAACAATCAAAGCTAGTAATACATCATACAACAAAATCTCATATTAAAACATAATTACGATACTTACTTGAAGTAACGTTGATTCATCATAAACATGCTACTTTGATTAGAGACTAGTCCCTCTTTAGATCTTGCTACTATTCATGGAAAAGTACTTCTTTACTAGTCCAATACAAACATTACACATGAATGGTTACGATTTACCAATTCAAGGCTATTAAGGAAAAGCACCTCATCATGCTAGACCAAGTTATCATGGAAAGCACACTCTCATGCAAGTCCAAGCTACTCAAGGAAGGGTACTATTGCTCAATCCAAGCTACCAATGAAATGGTTTGGCCTTACCAAGTCATGCTATCATGCAAGCATACTTTCATGCTAGTTCAAGCTAATCTTTGGAAGGTTACGATTTCTCAATCCAAGGCTATCCATGAGATCTTCTACTCAAGCTAACATGCATGGTCTTGTCTTACCAAGTCAAGCTTATTCATGAAGGGATCTCATATCACAACTTCAAGCTAGTGTAATTAAACATGTTTTGATTCATTTTAGGTGAGCAAACCTTTCAACCTAGAATCATTCAATGTTAGAAAATATTTCACATTCATGCATTAATATATTCAAACATTCATAAGGTAGATTATGCGGGTAAAGTCTTTCCACAACAATTCTATTTAATAGTCTACCATTATCCTATAAGCTTCACTGTCAAAGCCTTAAAATTCATAATTCATCACATTAGCTTTACTCACAAAGCCCTAGAAATCAACATTCATAACTACAAGCCTTACTCTCAAAGCAATACTTCTTACAATCATCACATATGCCTAGATCTCAAGACATTCTAATCACATGCTTCATTCTTAAGCAATTCTAATCATTTATCATCATATAGGCTTAATCTCAAGCAATACTAATCATGATTCAACATGTATACCTTAATCTAATTCAATTCATTTCTATATGCTTTATTCTCAAGCAATTTACTATACATATAATCAATCCTAGAAGATTATCTCTAAATCGTCAATTTCCCCTTTCAAGGCACAAAACTCACTTACTTCAATTTCATCTTTCTAGGCATGGGTTAGTCATGGGTACAGGTGATTTAATCCTAAAAACATTCTTCACTAACAATTCAATCATAAACAATCATTTCCCACTTAATTGGATCAACATTCATCAATACAGACAATATTGGAAGGAACCCTAACTGAAATTGGGGATTTCATCTTCACAATTGGGGAAAACTAGGGAACTCCATGGATGGAAGGAGACATGGATGAAAAGCTATCATACCTTGATCACAAAGCCCACAAAAGCCTGAAGATTGGAAGACTTGATCTTGACCTAGCTTCAATCTCCTCCTTCTTCTTCTACCTTCTAGAGAGAGAATATTGAGAGAGAATTTGGGTTTCTTTTGGGGTCTTGATATAATGACTTAGAATGAATGAATTTAGGATTTTAAAGTACTTATATAGGTGGTCTAGGCTAGGGTAAAACGACACCACCTAATTCTAATTAAAATCGAAATGTCCCATTATGCCCCTAAACTAACCTCCCAGGCTGACCCACGAGACCACGTTGACGGGCCGTGGATGGACCCACGATCCGTCCTGGTCAAACGTGGTTTGGGTTCAGAGACTTTGCTGGCCACCCACAATACCCCTAACCACGAGCCATGGAACCATCCACGGAGCGTGGATCCTGGCGTGGTTACTGCCTTAGGCAATTTTCTTGGGGTCCATCTATGGGGCCACCTACGGGGAATGGACTCACCCACGATCCGTGGTTGGTCCTGGTGAGGTGGTACCTTGAAGTTTTAGCATGCTATGCCCTCTATCTCAAATTTAGAGTGTTACAAAACTCTTGAAGAAGAGAAATTGGGAAAGGTAACAGACCTGTCGGTGACCCGCCGATTGGATTGTCTAAGGAGGCTCAGATCGCGTAATATTACAAAATTGTTGGTGAAGACACAAGCAAAAATGACGATCAGCAAAGACAAATGGCGCATCGCCGATCAGGTCGGCGATCTCGACCTCGATCTCCCAAGTTGACAACATCTAAATAGTAATAAATTAAGATCAAAAGGTGATGGAAAGGAGCGTTTGGCGTGTCGCCGACTTGCTCGGCGATACTCGACTTATTCCGCCAAACGACCCCAGAGGCCAAAATTCTGAGAAACTATAAATCGATTTTTAAGAAAAGATCAGAGCATCCTATCATTGTATAAACTCATAGTTTGAATGAAAACATTGTTCTTGCTTAGTTTTGAAACATTTTTTGAGTAGTTTTTGTATTGGGTTTTGGAATTGAAGCTACATTGAATCATTGTAAGGATTTGGAGATTAATACCCAACTATGGATAATATAATTGGTATTGATTTCTTACTTTTTATGATGTGTAGCTAAAACCCCCATTCTTGGAGCTATGATTATGTGACTAATTGTCTAATTTAGATTATGGGTGTTAGGGATTATTGATTTTATTGGTGTTTTGAAGTGGGTTTGATCTATAGTTGAGCTTCAATTTATCAGCTGTAGTGAAGATTGCAATTCTAATTTAGTATTTTATGCTTGCTTGAGAAAAAAGGTGTACAGTCAAGGTTATAAATCAGCATTTTTAGTGATTGGGTTGTTTTGGGTTCAGCTCGAGAGAGTGAATTATAAACTCGATTCTACATATCTAGCTCGAGAGAGTAGATAAAGTGAGGTATTGGGCTGTTTATAGTGTTAAGCTTGTCGAGGTTCGAGAGAACTAGTTTGAATCATAATAGTTGTTCGAGAGAAAGCTATTACATCAAAAGTCTAGCCTACCCGCTAAGATTTAGCAAACTTTAATAATTGTTGATCACCCATTTAGTGAAATTGACAATTATTCGGTCACATCCCCAAGTACCCCTTAATTACTTGATTACTCCCCTGTTGTCTGTAATTGCTTTAGTTGCTAATTGAAAAACCAACCCCCCTCCATCAGACATTCATGTCACCCCTTTTACTTATCTAATTGAATTCGATAATTTCTATTCCTATAACCCATTAGACCACTTTTATAACCTCATAATTGAATTCAAACTTGTACCGCTCCCTATGGGTTAGACCCCAACTAATTTGTTGGGTTTTATACTAGATAACGATCGCCTACACCTAGTATTGGATGAGGTTTAGTTGAGCATTTATCATGAACTAAATTGCTATTATACCTCTTTGTGACCACTTTGTGAGAGTGTGAACCCACCTTGGCACAATTTGAGCCTAACCTTTTCTTTGGATGACACATGAACACAGTTGACCTCTTTCCCCATCACCTAAAACCTTTATGAAGCATTGGTCCGTTTGAATAGCCAACTTAGGCCAAAAACATAAGTCGCGGGTGTGGTGAAAAATGAGGAAAGTCAAGAAGTTTGTGAAAAATCTGCCCTTGATGGATTGTGTTGAAAAATATGGAACCCCTCCGTATAAAAGAAAGAGAGAGAAGAAAAGCAAAAGAAGAAAAAGATTGAAAAAGAATGTTGCAATGAATCTTGTGCAATGGATGAAAGAAAAGGGGTCTCCAACGAATCATGCTTAAAAGAACTTAAGGTGGATTGTGAAAATCTAAAAGAGTGAAAGAAAAGGAGAAAAAGTGAAATGCAAGCCATGCTTCAGTCACTAAGCCAAAATGATCATACATTTACCCACAGCCCCGTTACAAGCCTTGAAAGACCTTTGTGATCTTGATTGAGCTAATGTCATGTTGATTGGAAAATATGGGCAAGCCTATGGGTAGAATCATGCATGTGTTTATCTTTGACAGTGTGAGATTTGATGTTGATTCCTTAATTCTTAAATTTTGATGAGCTTTGTGTGGGCATGTAATTATTCTTGATGTGAGGGCATTCAAAAGCTTTTGTTGAGCTTGAATTTGCATTTGAAGCAACTATTGTGAGCTTGAGTTCTATTTGATGATGGCTAGTCACAGTTTGAAACTTGTAGTGCACAATTGAACATTCCATGGGTAGATTGAACCTCGTGTCCATGCATGTTGAGTTTTGAGTAGCACTACTTGTAGACATATTTTTTGAACTGATTGATCTTGTGTTTTACTTGAGAACAAGCAAAAGCTTAAGTTGGGGGTGTTGATGAGTCGGGGATTTCAACTCATTTAGGGCTTGATATTCAAAGTTTTAGTGTCCTCAATGCCTATTTTATGCTTTAAACTGAGGTTAATATGCTAATTTGCAGGAAGGAAGGCAAAAGAGCAAGGCAAGGACATTATCGGGCAAAAATGAGAAAAAAAACTGAAGAAGTTGAAGAAAAGCAAGGCTAGTACTCGCCAAAGCTAGCCCATGGATAAGACCAACTTGGATAGAAGATTGGTGATTCAGTGAAGCACCAACTAGATCGGCGATGGAAATTTTGATCGCCTAAAGTTACAAAAGAGATGTGGTGAAAGGCCAAGACAAGAAGTCGATGGAAAGGAGCATTCGGCTCGTCACCGACCATGTCGGTGAAGCCCGACTTATTTCGCTGAATTACTCCGAAGCTGAAATTTTAGGAATGTATAAATGCAACTTTTAAAAGAAGAAAAGGAGTTCCCACATTGTCCAGTTCTGGTTTTTTATCCTTAACATTCTAAACACTGTTTTTACACTTTTTAAGTAGAGATTTAGGGTTGGTTTTGATTTAGAGATTTAATTGAAGCATTTGAAGACTTGTGGATTGTTTTCCAATCTGATGGAAAACATAGTTGGTAACAATTTCTTGCTCTTTATGATGTTTGGCTAAACCCCCAATTCTTTGGGGTGTGATTATGTAATTGAATGTTTCAATTAGCTTATGGGTGTTGGTATGTACTGATTTAATTGTTGATTTGAAGTGGGTTCAATTAATAGTTGACTTTTAATTGATGAATTTTAGTTGTAAATGCAGTTCTAGTTTAGCATTCTAAGCTTGCTTGAGAAAAAGGTTTTATAATTAAAACTATTAGTTGATGATTGTAGTGATTGGATTATTATAGACATAGCTTGAGAAAGTGGATCTAAATTCAATCCTACAAATCTAGCTTGAAAAACTAGATTGATTAAGGTATTGGGTTGTTTATATGTGTTATGCTTGTCGAGGTTCAAGAGAACTCGCTTAATTCATAGTAGTTGATTGAGAAATGGCTATTGCACCTAAAGCCTACCCTACCCACTAAGATTCAACGACATTTAGTAAATAATAATCACCCATTTTGCGAAATTGGCATTCAATTGATCACACTCCCAAGAACTACCCTTTACTTGATTTTCTCCCGGTCGTAGTTGTTAACTGTTCCTTAAAATCCCCCTATTTGACATTAATTGTCAACCTCTTGTCATTTATTTTATTGTTTCGAAAATGTCTACTTCTACAAACGGTTAGAATACTATTTCACTTCGTAATTGAATTCCTTACTGTATCACTCCCTGTGGGATCGACCCCAACTCTTAGTTGTGTTTATACTTGTTAGCGACAGCCTACACTTACAATCGGATGAAGTGTAGTTGAGCGTTATCATTATGATGGCCGACTCTTGTTCTCGGATGAATAAGTTTATCGTCGGTGTATCTATCATGACCCAAAATATATCCTACATGTGACATGGCGTATAAGTCCCTGAGAGGCCTTACATAAGCCACTTGATATACATAAAACACAAAATAATACACAAAAATAAAATTTAAGTAGAAAGTCTCATATCATAAAAGAGTTTGACGACATAAGCATAAGTCTAATCATAGTCTTGACAAGCTAGTCTAATACATAAAAGTGTGATTTGGACGTAACTCATACACCACATACAATAATTTGAAAACTAAAGACATAAGAAAGTAAAGTAAAGATGACACAGTCCACGAAACATGAGGAATCACCAAGTCTTCCACGATCAATCAAGAAATTAGCCACGAGAGGGAGGATAAAAAGCATCAGACCCTACATTATTAAACAATGTACCCACAAATATGCATTAGTACATGGACTGTTCTAAGTATGGGGATGTGCAATAAACATGAAACATGAGCATATGAGAATGTTAGAACAAAATATGCATGACCAAGCTAAATAATAGTAAAAAACTTTGTAAAGAATCATAAGTCATACAACATGGCCAATGCATCTTAAATCATAATGAAAGATTCATAAAACCTTTGAAGTAACTTAGTTAATTTTGTGGGATGTTTACTATTAACCAGCATAGACCACATGAGATATAACATGGAATCCGGTGTCTTTCTCCCACACCGAAAAGAGATGTCCTACTTTCCAAGGTAAGGACCATATTCTTTTAGATTAGGTGGATCCACTAGCTTTTTCTTTCTAAGACAAATCCTATGGGAGCCCGTAGTTAGGGACAAAGAAATAGCTTCTAGAGTCCCGACCTCTACTAACGGGAAGACCTCCAACTCATTGTCTTCTCGGTGCTAAGTAAAATCCCAACGGAATTAGTCATACTCATATTCATACTATTATACTTGGAAAGAAATAATTTAAAATTTCAATCAAATCTTAAGTAACCATAGAGTAGTTCCTTCAAACCATGATTCATCCATATGTAAGAAATCCTTTCACCAAATCATGTTTTTGTAAGTATGTGAGAAAACCTTTCACAATTTGATGATGTTTATCTTAAAAGCGGATAGATCACAAATATCTTTTATAAATCATATTAATAACTTCATGGGCTTTCTTCATAAACTCATAGTCAAAAGCATGAATAATGCATGGTTCTTGTAGAATTGAAGTGGAAACCATGTAGATTAATAAAAATATGCATAGGAAGATTGAAATTAAAAAATTAATTCAACATCAAGTAAGACCCATGTAGATCACATGGAACCCTAAGAAATTTAGGTGAAAATTTAATTGGAAACTTAAATATCTTTTGGGACCCAATGGAGGAATGAAATCCATTGGTTAACTCCCACATACCTTGATAAAAAAAATCAAAAGCAATAAAGAAAAAAGAGACTAGATGCTTGAATCCCTAAGTATTCTTTCTTGAACTGGAGAAAATTTGGAGAGGATGAATTGAGAGAGTATCAAAATGAAATCTTATGCCAATGCTCTTGAGACCAACTCTGTATAAGAGGTGGTTACCAAAGTGTGAGGTGTTCAAATCCACTTTTGTTCGACTATCATATATGTCTTGTATAGACTCCATGATGCTGATAATGAGGGGTTCAGAAACAAGTAAAAACAGTTGGGTAACCAGTGGTTTATCGATAGACTTTATGGTGGTGAGCCTCTAGAGTGGTTTACATCGAAACGAGGGATTGATTCTTGTGAGTTCAAAGCTGAGATTTAGTCTTGGCTATCTATCATATGTGTTTGGATCATCCCTTCTAGTCACAAAACTGAGGTGAAACTTGATAGAGTTGTGATTATTGTTGTTGCTATAGATGGCATGGAGATTGAAGTTGGGAGATTGATCGTGGACCAGATTGTTGAGTTACCTCAAAGGAGAGCAAAGATTATCTTATTCCCATCTTTGATTACTAGGTTGTGATATGATGTTGGGGTGGTAAAATGCTCTATAGATGAGGAGAAGAAACCTGGAAAGGAGATTCATCCCTTGAAAAAGGGGAGACAAGGAGCCAGGAGCAAAAACAAGAAGATTGATGTGGTGGACCCTGTATTTTGCTAGTTCACTGAGTTAGTGTCTGCATCTGGTGCTTCCATTTCTGCAGGGCTTCTTCAGGATGGACTAGCTACCATGAGACACCTTTCCTCCCAAATCCATGAGGCTAGAGAGATATTCACGAATATTTCTTCTTGCTCATTTGGAGCCCCCACCTCAGAGGGTGTTCCTCCACCTACCATTGCTTCTGTAGCTGTTTCACAGAAGGTTATGGCTCACCGGCTTGAGCATTTGAGTCAGAGGTTGGGAAACATCAATCAGAGGAAGAGGAAATTCCAAGATCGTGGTCGAACAAAGAGCAAGTTCCTAAAAAAACTGATGAGAAAGCTTAGGAGCTTATTTGGTAGCAGTGTTTAAGAAGAGGATGATCTCACATTTCTTATTGGCTCTAGTTCAAATTGATACAGTTCAGGGAACCCCTCATATCCTCTTTTGATATTTGAACTGTGAGGACACAATCTCATTTTTTAGTTGGGGTGCCTCGCTTCTAGTCATTTTGTAGATTGTTCTACGTATTGTGATTGTCCCCTTGTCGGGTGTACTTCTCTTTCGTTGTTATGAATTAGTGTTCCCTCGTCGGGTTTTGATATTGTACATATTGTGTTGGATTGGTTTATTTTAAGTTTTGATTTGTAGTTTGTAGCTTCTTTGTTTTCATTTTTATGATTGAGATATGGATTGACGATGCCCGATGATGGATAGAGTAACCACTTTCTTAAGGGTAAATAATTTATTGCTTGTGAGTGATTGATTAGTGTTGTCTGTGGTGAAGTCTTAGTAGCCGACCCCGAATAGATGCATGAGGTTGCCCGATGATGAATTGGTTCATGACTTTTTAAGGACAAAATCGTAGTCTTTTTTGGAGGTTGTGGCTTGGTTGGTACTAAGAACATAGTATTGCATATGGAAAGTGTTGAACATACTCCCTCCGTTTTTAAAGTTGATCATGTTATGAGTGATTTTATGATAATTCTTACAATTTTTTTGGGACTTTTGATTCGTTAGCGGTTTAAATGTTTAATGCCTCTTGTATTTTGAAAAGGATGTAAGATTTTGATCAATCTTAATTTGTTTCATGCCATGTGTTTTGAGTTGTTGAATAATGCCTTGTGTTCGCTTATGTCACCTAGAACTTGCACAATGGTCTTGCGATGTTGGTGTTGATTGAGTTGGGTTGGAAAAATAATCTTAGGCTTTCTTTGATTGTTCTTAAAGTCCACTAGGCCTAATAATCTCATCATTGCACTAAATGTATCCTTAGTTGTCCCTTTTGAGCGTTATCGTTTTTATTGGCAACCACATTACAAGCCTTGTCCTTTTTGATAAAGTAACCCTCTTTTGAATCCTTCCCTCTTTGAAATTGAGAATTGTCATAGTTGAGGCTAAAAGCGAAAGATGGGGTTTCATCGTAAATTCATAGAAGGGATGCTTACCACATGGGGGCTTGATAAAAAAAGATAGATTAAAAAATGGAGGAAAAAGTCTCAAAGAATGAAAAGTTGTGAAAAAAGAAGAAAGAAAGTGAATAAATGAGACTTGAATCGTCCAAAGGTTTGAAATTGTTACATGTGGGGCATCTAAAGTGGAAATAATAAGGGAAAATGAAAAATAACGTGAAATGTGCTTTGAGTTGAAAAGTGAAGAAAAGTGGAAAAGTTTATAACTGATGAGTTGTTGTGTAGCGTTCAAAGAAGGGTATAGCCACTTGTACCTAAATGATATTCTACCTTTCCCCAAGCCTGCATTACAAGCTTAACAAAGTCCTTTAATATTTCTAATTAAATGAAGTGGAGTCAATTTTGATTGAAAATATGGGCAAGCCTATGGTGTGACATTTGTGTGCATGAGATGATTCTTTTTGAGTGTGAGTGTTTGCATCTTTGTCCCTTGTCTTGTAAATACTTTGTGAGTGTGTTGGGTGTTTTAGCTTATTTTATTTTAGAAAGAGAATCGTCACTTAATTTTAAAAGAAAAAACCAAGAAAAGTTAATTTCAAAAGATTTAAACAGAAAATCAATTGAAATATCCAAAAGGGGTTTGGGATTCATATTAACATTTCAGGAAGGGTTTGAAAGCACTTGAAATGCCCGCTAACACGCGGTTATCCAAAAATTTAAAATATTGGGCTAACTTGAGAAAATAGGCATGCTTAACTACTTAAGAAAATTATCAACTTGAATTTGAAATGAACACATTTTTACTTGAATATTACTATGTAAAGAAAAATTTGAAACTTTCAATCAAGGGGTTTACGAAATAACTAATACTAAAATGACTGATTTTTTGGGAATTTGAATTAAGTTAAAACTTTAAGATTTCTCAACAAACAATCAAATAATAAATAAGCAAGTTAAGAAAAAAAAATATAATGTGGAAGAAGTATTGGGCCTAAGTCTGGTTTCTGTCCGCCTGGATCAGTATTTGGGCCTAATTCTGATTTCTTTGGGCTTTTAGCCTGAACACTTTGTACCTGTTCAAATGAAACTAACAAGATGATTGCCAAAATAGATGAAATTTTTGCCTAATTAAGACAAAATAAAATGCTGGACATTAGAAGGGCTTTTGTCTCATTTCTGCTACTTTTATACAACATATATGACTGTTGTATATCGTCGCATATCAGGATCTGAATCCCGTTATTTTACTCATTTAGGACTGTTGTACAGAAGCTTGGGCCTGTGGCCCATTTCCAATGTATATCAGCCATATCACAGCCATTTATCGTTGTATATCGATTGTATTACACTGTATATCAGTGTATTTTCGGCTCCCGAGACCTGTAATTTGCTTCTAAGCCCGCATTTCTGCTTCTCTTTCTCAAACACGGGCAAGGCTGACTTAACTACAAAAAATTTGAGCCTTTATGGCTCAACTCGGGAATGCAAAGAAGAGAAGTCCACCATGGACTCGTAAGGGGTTCATACAACAAACGAAAGAGACAAAAATTAGCATTTGAAAGTAAGGAAACAAATGGGGCATAACTTAATTAAAATGAAAGTAACTAAAAAAAGACTACTGCCAATGTCCACTTATCAAGATTTTAGGAAGACACAAATTAAGCAAAGTAGAAGCATACAACTGACAACAAGAAAAAAACATTTTTTAAAAGTTATTTAACAGTGAGCCATCCCTACCTATTTTTACTAGAAGAAAACACCTCATACATGTCCATTCCAAAAGAAAGATAGA
The DNA here is from genome assembly GCA_029582245.1 of Solanum etuberosum. NCBI lineage: Eukaryota > Viridiplantae > Streptophyta > Magnoliopsida > Solanales > Solanaceae > Solanum > Solanum etuberosum. The sequence goes on from JAJONR010000553.1 coordinate 157,629, forward strand.
ATTAGGATAAAAATAAAAATAAATCAACAAAACTGGATGCATTTTGGGGAACACACTACAACCAAACATGTTTGAATTTTATCAAAATTGATTGAAGAGTCAAACCCTCACAGCAAGCAACAAGAAACAGATCACAAGAGAGACTCTTAACGATAACCAATGAAGCAAGACATGCTATTCATTATTACCATTGATCATATACTTAACCGTGTACATGCTTAACATTAAACAACCTAATGAAATTCATATTACAGTCAAAAGGACAATGAAAACTTAATAGCTACACAATCTCACGCAATGATGTATGAAAACCACTTTTGCAAATTACTGGAAAGTGACTGAGCATGGGCTGATCAAAGAGCTTCCGGGCTAAAATAATGAGGAACTCTTACCGAAATCCACAATGAAAAGAAATAGTAGCTAATTTGATGTTAAAATCAACTTAATACTCATTAAGCTCTTAACAAATGCACACAATAACACGTTAGCAGGAGATAAGAATTCGATATGTTCTAAAAATATTTCAACATGATGCCTAGATCTGGATGCTATTGAGAAATCCAACGAATTTAAACAATTGGTGGTCGATAACAAAACCATTACAGGCAGAAAACACTAAACAGCTTAACTTGAAACAACTAGACATACATACTCCCTAATTTGTAAATGCTGAGCAAAATAGAGCCCTACTCTCGATCATTAGGGAACCAAGATCTAAAACTACCCTCAAAATACATCAAAGTCAAAATAGAACATGCTTTGTTTAACAAACTAGATCAGATGCTCAATACATGATCACTAAGACAACAACCAGCTTGACATCAAATCAAAAGAAGAAAGGAAAGAATAATAAGAAAATAAAAGAGCAACTAAGATATACATAGCAATGCTTCAGTTACTAAAAGAGGGGCAGGGAAATAACAAACCATTGTTTAACAAGCTCATATCTTCCGAATTCCAAACAGGACGAATACACGAGAAAATAAAGCTCCAAACAAACAAAGAGGCACGACAAGAATAAGACCATGAAAGCTGGAACTGGACTTGACTAAATGATTTCTAAATTAGATTAAAACATAGAGAAACATGCATGAAAATAAGCACAAAACAGTTGAATAGCTTTTTAAGAGACTACCATATCCAACAAACAATAAATGACACAACATACAACCTCCATATAAACCAGTTTTCAAGATTCTGAATCAACATCACAGTAGCAAGATGAAAGAAATTCTTGATGCTAAGAGACAACTAAAACAAGAAAATGCGGATTCGACAACATCAAAACAACTTTACGCAAAGCAAAATAGCAACAACAATTCCAACAAAAGAGCATAGGAGCAACAATTATAAATACATAACACTAAATTAATTCGACATTAAGACTGAATCACTGAAACCGATTAAGAACAATACACCATATTAAAATATCACTAACTCGGCACCTAACAGCGAACTAGCCACAAAATAGAGGTTTTCCAACATCAAAAGATTGAAATAAGAAAAGAGATGAAGAGGGTGTTATCGAGGGAGGAGTGTGAGCAGTGAACGAGAACTACGAGCAAAGAGAGCAACTCCACTTCCAACTTCGAAAGATCTCGATGGAAATTTGAGTCCCACCTAGTGAGACTAGAAACTTTAGCTATACAAATACTATCACCCTAAGTTCTGCTTTTTTTTCCTTGTTGATTTTCTGTGAATATGAGTTCCTTCTTGTGTTTATTTTACTGTCTCCAACCTCTAATACATAATGCAAAGAGGAGCCTTTATAGATGGAAATTAGGGCTCGAATAATGGGGGGAAATATGGTGAAAACCGGATAAGAAATAGGGGTAAGGTTCAATACAAATTTGAATTTCTTTTTTCTCAAGGACAAAAGAGATGTCGATTGTTGTAGGAAAATTCCTCAATTCATCAACATATTCGAACGGGAATGAGAGGTGGACGGCTCGAATAAATCCTATGAGCCTCAAGCTCGGCGTGGCATGATATCGCGTCTGTGAGGATGAATCTGCAGGTACGAATAGAGGAAAATGACATGAGAATTGCATCGTACTGTTGTACCCGTATTGACGTCGTGAATCATCGTTTGGCATTGTCGTGTATTCGCCATTTGTTGTTGTTGTTTGGTGTGTATTCAGCTTTGCTTGATGAATTGTTGATGCCGTTTTGCACTGCGTGGGAAGACACCGTTCGGATTCTTTGAATTGTCCTGTATGTATCTGTTGTAATTAACATCTCTGAAAGTTGCTGCTGGAATGAATGTTAACGTTTGAAAGGAATTGGGTCTGTTGTTAAAGAGACAATTGGGCTGGGCTGGGCCAGGTTGGTTGGAAATTGGAATTGAGGTGGGCGGGGTATTTGCATTGGAAAATTTGATCGAAAAAAGGGTGGGCTGGAATGGAGTGAATTGGATTGAATAGAAAATTGAATTGGACTGCTTGGATGTTATAAAAGGGCCCAAAAATTGATCTTTCTAGTGGGTTGAAGACAACGTGAGGAAGTCGCTACAATTGCAATTACTAAGGATTACAATTATAACCAATTAAAGTTAAGAAGTTAACCAAATTAAATTTAATAAATTTGGCCAAGTCTTAATTAAGATTAATTAACGAGTTTCTTAAACTTAACAAAATGAAATAATTAACTTAATAATAGACAAATAATTTAAAATTATAACCAAAATTTAAACTAAAGTAAATTAATATAATAATTAACTAAAATGCAAAATCTTATGAGATGATTTTCAAATAATTATAAAATATACTAATTATATAAAAATATATTTATTATTTAAAATTATAAAAGTGACTAAAATTCTTTAAAAACTTGAAATATATTTTTAATTTTTATAAAACTAATCATTCCAAATCATTTGAAATTAAAGAAGCTCGAAAATTAATTCATATCAGGGAGGGTCAAAATTGGGTGTCAACAACTCTCCCTCGTTTGACTTGGTTTGATGAAAGAAATTCAAGGAAAATGAAATTGACGAATCCAATTTTGACCGACCATATCTACATCTTTAGAAAAGGAATTTTGGTGCAGACTTTAACAATTATGGCCGAATGAGAATTCAGGTCACTTGTAGTTTGATAAGCTTGATTTCACGCACGATTCTGAAAGAATTCAAAAGTTATCCCAATACCGAATTATGAAGGAACCAGAATGCTCAGGAATAAGATTTAAGAGAGAATGTTGGAATACAGCCGAGGTTTCAACATTGATGCCGCCTACATATCCCTCAACTCAGGGAATCAGGCTGCTTATAGTTCGCCTCGATCAAAAAAAGGAAATCTATTTTGCAAGATAACCTTTAGTTCTAGAAAAGTGACACATAAGTTGATTATGAAAAAGAGACTTGTAGTCTCTTAGTCGTGAATGTGGCGTGCTTCACACCCATAATTAGAAAATTACACAGACATAATTTCCAAAGCCCTTGGTGCATTGTCACTCAGATTGGAAGATTGCTTTCGATGAGAACCAAAAATTTTCGGAAGCGAAACTGAAATCGATAAACCCAAAGAAAAATCCAGATGCCTTCTGATAGGGGAGTTGTTTGAATGTGGTGGAAGTCGCTCCTCAGCCTGCATCCTAAGAGTTTGATACTTCTATTCGGACTATGTCCTAGTTCGCTGATAAGAAAAAAGTTTCACGTTGTGTTGCATCCTTTTTTATGTCGTCCGCACCTGTGGTTTGCTTTGAGAATTCATCCTCTAGGATGCTCGCGACAAAGACTGAAACAAACTTATTAGTAGAAACTATAATTTAAATAGAGAAGTGATATGTTTTACCCTATTCAACACATGTCATTTTCTATAAATGTTCTAACGTAAGCCTTTGTCGGTTTTGACGCAATAGATGATGAGTTAATATAATGCGACATGATGATGACTTTCTCGATAATGGAATATTGTTTATGATTATGCTTCATTCATAGGATGATGATGTTGTTGCTCCATTAATAGGATGATGATGATGATGCTGATGTTGATCAATTGGTGGGATAATGATGATGATCCATTTGTAGGATAATGTTTATCCATTGGTTGGATGATGTTGATCCAATTGTAGGATAATTTTGATCCATTGATAAAATAATGTTGATGATCCATTGGTAGGATGATGATAATGACGATACGTTGGTAGGATGATGATAATCCATTAGTAGGATGATTCTGATCCATTGGCAGGATGACGATGACGATCCATTGGTAGGATGATGATAATGAAGATCCCCCAGTAGGATGATGCTTATCCATTAGTAGGATAATGATAATGAAGATCTGTAGGTAGATGATAATTATCCATTTGTAGGAGAATGTTGATCCATCGGTAGGATGATGATAATGAAGATCCATCGGTAGGATGATGCTAATACATTGGTAGGATAATGCTGCTACATGATGCTACATCGATAGGGTAATGACGCTCTATGCTCGATTGATAAGATAATGATTCTTCCTGGTTCTGAATAAAGATAAGGCCTCACTGGGAAATTACGATGATGATGACTTCCCGGTCCTGAATGATGATAAGGCCTCACTGGGAAATGACGATGACGATGAATTCCCGGTGCTGAATGAAGATAAGGCCTCACCGGGTAATGACGACGATGATGACTTCCCGGTGCTGAATGATGATAAGGCCTCACTGGGCAATGGCGATGATTATGACTTCCTGGTGGTGAGTTAAGACAAGGCCTCACTGGCAATGACGTTGATGCTCCATTGATAAAATGAATGTCCCTCTGGGTGTTGGTACTATCCCATTTGATAATATGACATGACCCTTTGCGTGATAAAGACGATGTCTCTCTTGGTGGTGGTATTATCTCATTTGATAATACTGTAGAAATGTCCCTCTAGGTGATTCACATTAGCGTGTCTGATATCGACGAGATTTGTGAATATTCTTCAAACATTCTTGATGCATAAAAATGTAATTTGATTCATTGTAGATGCTTGTACATGTTGAGAGTGATGATTTCACTTGTTCCTATTTTGAACACTTTATTTCCGTTGTGACTCATGCTTCGCTAGGAATTTGAATGAGGTGATATTGCTCATGTTTCAAACTATTTCTTTTCTTCTAAAGAACTTCAATAACTTTCCCGTACCTACAAAAATATTGTCAATTTTGGGGAGATCTTTGCCCTTTTGAATTCTCCATATTCTTTTAATGAAGGAATATGATGATTTCGAGGCAATGTTATAGACTTGCATCCACAGAAAAAATGTTAGTTTTTAAAAACAATTTGATCTATGTTGACTTCTTGAATTGCTTTCTCTTTGTCTTGCTATCTTCGATTGATTACTCTGATCTCTTGCTTCTCGATAGATATAAAATGAAATTATACAAAATATTTGATATATTAAAAATATTTAAGGAAAACGAATTTTTCAAGAATCAATTTAGAAAATGTCACTTTCAAATGTCATGTCTTGCATAGCTTAAGTGAACGTCCTTGATTCAAAACTTTTGACGTGTCCGATAGCTTGTTCAGGGAATTTCAAAAGATCCTTAAAGCTTGAGAAATTTCGGATATGGTCCTGTCGAAATCTACTATCATTGGGAAATTTTACAGTTTACTCTGAACTCCAACGATGTCAGAGATTGCTGAAGCTGACAATAAACTTTAACATAGCCAGAGATTATTTGAAGTTAGCTTTAAACTTCTAATCATGCTTGATTCAACAATGAATTACTATTAGCATTGGAAGTGAAAGTTTGAAGACTGACAATTCTTTGATCAATGAAGTCCTCAATTTTGTTCTTCAAATTGATGCAATTCTTAGTGGTATGTCCAACACCTCCTTAATGGTAGGCATAACGATGATTGAACCTGTAATGTCTGGAATTGACATTGACATTTTTGTATCAATTGTTTGTATCATGCCAGCTGCTTTCAATCTCTCAAAAATCTAGGTTCGACTTTCAACCAAAGGAGTAAAGACTCAACAAGGCTTCTTCTGAAGTTTTGGACGAGGAATACTGTAATTGTTTTGTGGAGGTACTTGATGATAAAGTGAATGATTTTGGCGAGTAGGTGCTGGTGTATGGAAATTTTGGTATTGTGGAGTTTGGTAGCTAGGAGGGGCATTCGGCTAATTTGGGAAAATGGTTTGGTAATTTGGTTGAACATTTGGATAATATGACAGTGGAGCTTGGTATTTTTATTGGACATAAAAGAAAGGGTAACAATTTTGCGGAGCTAAAGGATAGGCTTTGGATGGTAAAGGCTTTCGAACATTATGACCCGCATGTCTCTTTGATTATTGGCTCGATTCAAATGAGATAGAGGAAACATCTTCCCTTTTCCTCCTCAATGGTCCTGAGGATTCATCTTGGGAAGTCATTCAGATGATTTTTCTTGTCTTGAGACCAACTTAATAGCCTCATCAATTTTTTCTATCTCACCAAGCTTCCCTCCCAAAATGAGAAACATTCTATTGTAGTACTCCAACTTTTGAATGCGCACAAAGACTTCAATAATTTATTTCTCGGTCATGGGAGGCCTAACCCTTGCACCTTCTCTTCTCCAACGGTTGGCATACTCTCGATATATTTTAGTATAATTCTGTTTGATTCTCTCCAAAGAGTATCGATCAACAATGAATTCGACATTATAACCAAACCCTTCAATGAAGTCTCTAGCCAAAGCATTCCAACTTGACCACTGCTTGATTTCTTTAGAAATAAACCATTCCAAAGCTTCTCCTTTTAGACTTTTACCAAAGAGTCGCATTAACAAAGCGTCATCTTTCCCTACTCCCACAAGTTTGTCATAATAAGCCCTCAAATGAGTCAAAGGATTTCAACTCCACTAAAAGTATCAAACTTTTGCACTTTAAAACCTTCTGGATGCTCCAAATGTGGATGAATGCACCAATCTTCATAATTAAACCCCACATTGTCTTTGGTGTATTGAAAGTCCTTCATTGCATTCATAACTTCCTCTTTGATGCTTTGTTCATCCTTTCCTTTTATGACCTTCCACTCCTTCTCCTTCTTCTCATAATGATCGAGTTCAAAACATATGATAAATAGAGGGTATGATTTCGACGATATTAGAATAAGAAAAATGGTTTTCAGAGGTATGAGTTTAGTAGTAGGTGGGCCTTGAACAATTTGAGTAGGAATTTGATGAATATGAGGAAAATTTTGGAGATTGTTGGTAGTTGGATTTTTAGGAATAGGTCTCTTTTGGTGTGATGAGCTAGCATGATGTGGGTTAGGGGTGGTTAAGTCAATGGTGGGAGGTATTGGAATCGTAGCGGTGGTTAAATTTTTTAGAAAACGTTCAGATGTTGGATCTGAAGTAGGAAAATGGAGTGGAGGCCTTCAGTTGTCTGGAGTAGGAGTGTTGGCAACGATAGCCCGATTTTTCGAATCTCGGGTCTTATCCATTTCAGCCCTCATTTCAACAATCTGTCGGAATGAATGTGCAATCAACTTTTTTTGTTCAGCAATGATAGGGTCATTCATAATAATTTCGGTCAAATCAGTGTTCTCAATATTTTCAACCAATTGTTCTTTGCCTTTTGACAAACTCTTATCAGAGAAGGAATCTTTGGGATTTTTGGACCTTGTGAAGTATGGATGTTCTGGGATTTTCTCAACACAGATCAATTTTGCAACCTGAAAAGAAAATTAACTCGAAAGACAAACCTGTTAGTTTGTGTAGATGATAACACTCAACTACACTTCATCCGATTCTAAATGTAGGTGGTCGAAATCAAGTATAAACCCAACTAAGAGTTGGGGTTGATCCCACAGGGAGTGATACGGTAAAGAATTCAATTAACAAGTCAAATGGTGTTCTAATCGTTTGTAGAAGTAGATATTTTCAAAACAATAAAGTAAATGACAAAGGGTTGACAATTAATGTTAAATGCGGGGATTTGAGTGAACAATTAACAACTACGAACAATCGGGAATAAACAAGTAGAGAGGGATCCTTGAGAGTCTGATCAATTGAATGCCAATTTTGCAAAATGGGTAATTATTATTTACTAAAAGTCGCTGAATCTTAGTGGGTAGGCTAGGCTTTAGGTGTAATAGTCATTTCTCAATCAAATATCACGAATCAAGCGAGTTCTCTCGAACCTCGACAAACATAACACATATAAACAGCCTGATACCTCAATCAATCTACTTTTTCAAGCTAGATTAGTAGGATTGAATTTAGACCCACTTTCTCAAGATAAATCTACAATAATCCAATCACTACCATCATCAATCAATAGCTTTAACTCTAAAACCTCTTTCTCAAGCAAGCTTAGAATTCTAGGCTAGAATTATATTTGCAACTACAATTCATCAATTAAAACTCAACTGTCAATTGAACCCACTTCAAATCAATAATAAAATCAGTAAATACTAACACCCATAAGCTAATTGAAATAGTCAATCAAATAATCACACCCCCAATAATGGGAGATTTAGCCACACATAATAAAGAGCAAGAAACAGTTACCAACTATGTTTTCCATCAGCTTGGGTAACAATCCAAAAGTCTTCAAAATGCTCAAATTGAATTCAAAATCAAATAAACCCAAAATCTCTACTCAAAAAGTCAAAGAACAATGTTAGGGATCAAAAACCCAGAATTGGACAATTTGGGAACTCTCAAAAACATCCGAACTCCTTTTTCCCCTTTTGAAAATTGCATTTATACGTTCCCAGAATTTTAGCTTCGGAACCACTCGATGAAATAAGTCGGTTTCAACGACCAGGTCAGCGATGCGCTGAGTGCTCCTTTCCATCACCTTCTTGTCTTGGCTTTTCATCACTTCTTTGTTGTAACTTTAGGCGATCAAAGTATCCATCACCGATCTATTTGGCGCTTCGCCGAATCAACCTCTCTCTTGCCGAGTTGGCCTTGTCTATGGGTTGGCCTGTTGTAACATTTGGCGAGCTAAAGAGCCATTCGGCGACTCACGGAGTGACTTTGGCGAGCACCAGCCTTGCTTTTCTTCATCTTTTTCGCTTCTTTTTGCCCGGTAATGTCCTTGCCTTGCTCCTTTGCCTTCATTGCTGCAAATTAACATTTTAACATCAGTTTAGAGCATAAAATAGGCATTGAGGACACTAAGACTTTTAATATCAAGCCTTAAATGAGTCGAAATCCCCGACTCATCAACACCTCCAACTTAAACTTCTGCTTTTCCTCAAGTAAAACACAAGATCAATAAGTTCAACAGAGATGTATACAAATAGTGCTACTCAAGACTCGACATGCATGCACACGAGGTTCAATCTACCCATGCAATGTTCAATTGTGCACTACAAGCTTAAAACTATGACTAGCCATCATCAAATTGAACTCAAACTCACAATACTTGCTTCAAATATCAATTCAGGCTCAACAAGAGTATTTGAATGCCCTCACATCAAGAGTTATTCCATGCCCACACAAAGCTCATCAAAAGTTAAGACTTAAGGAATCAACAATCAACTCTTACACTCTCAAAGATAAACACAAGCATGATTCCACCCATAGGCTTGCCTGTATTTTACAATCAATATGACATTAAGCTCAATCAAAATCACTAAGGTCTTTCAAGGCTTGTAACGGAGCTGAGGGTAAAAATATGATCATTTTGGCTTAGTGACTTCTAACTTCATGAAACATGGCTTGCATTTTACTTTTTCTCCATTTCTTTCACTCCTTTTGATTTTCACAATCCACCCTAAGTTCTTTTAAACATGATTCATTGGATACCCCATTTCTGTTATTCATTGCACAAGGCTCATTGTGACATTCCTTTTCAATCTTTTTCTTCCCTCTTTTTTTTATATGGAGGGGTTTCATCTTTTTCAACACAATCTATCAAGGGTAGATTTTTCACAAACTTCTTGACTTTCCTCCTTTTTCACCACACCCCCAACTTAGGCTTTTGGCCTAAATTGGCTATTTAAACGGACCAATGCTTCATGAAGGTTTTAGGTAATGGGAAAAGAGGTCAAATGAGTTCATGTTTCATCCAAAGAAAAGTTTAGGCTCAAACGGTGCCAAGCTAGGTTCACACTCTCACAAGGTGGTCACAAAGAGGTATAATAGCAATTTAGTTTGCTCTCATAAAATTTTGCCTAAGATCATCTCTATCATTCACCTGCATTAGTCGATTGGACCAACGGGGAAAGTTCTAGGCATTTCCAAGAACATATTTCAAAACAATCTCACCACACATGACATTCAACACAATCATCAATAAAGATTCTACAAATTTAGCTCACGTGCAACGATCATCACAAGATTCATTTCAACAATCGGTCAGTCACAATGAGATGCTAAGATTTCACACATGACTTATGCAACTCAAATTTTTCCTAATTGGAATTGCACAAACATATCGTTCGATCAAGAGCACTATTCAAGTCATCGATATTGATCGAAATCGATACTCAAATATGCAAGAGAACAACCACATTCACACACATCAAGAGGTGAAATTTTTAATTTGGATCAAAAATCAACATTCACATTAAAAGCCAAAAACCGATAGTCACAAAAAGTAAGCATTCATAACAAGCTATCAAAAACCAATCATTCACAAAACTAGCCCAAAAGAGGCAGGTACAAAGATACCTCACCCCGTCAAACAAAGCTAACCTTTGACCTCAATGCAAAAGAAATAAACAGTCTCAAAAATAAATTAAAAGAGAGTCAAGATCACCCTGTCAGGCGAAGCCTGAGGTGAACTCTTCACGTCCGGGACTATCTCAATCTGGGCATCAGTGCCCGGCTCATCTATATCCTTCGCTCCACTGGAGCCCACCATCGATGTGTCTTGAAGCGAGGCCTCCATGACTATCTGTACCATCGCGCCCTCTAGATCCTTCAGGTCATCATATACCGCTGCATCACGGGTACCAAGATCCTCCTCATCAGTCTCGGGATACTCAGACTCAAAATCATCATCAGCCACAGCAGCATCTCCGGTCGTAGTAGCCGGAGGGATCTCAAAAATGGCTGGAAACTCTGTACTAAGAACCTCAAGAAGGTCCACCATGCCGAAAATCATATACAGATCCATGGATTTAAGCTCATCCACATCACGTCTCAAACTAGTAACATCGGCTCTCAAAGCCGTCAGATCAGCCGACTGGCGTCCACTCTATTCACATGCCTCTACTCTCACTGTGAGGGTGTCTAACACAAGGCCATGTGCAGTGATCAACTCCTGGTGCTCTCTCAACTCAGATCAGATAGGAGATAAGGTAGCAACAATGGCCCTCTCAATCAGTCCGGGGACATCTGCCTCTACTCGGGAAGCACGTACGTACCTAGATTGGGCTAGATGACCCATCTTGAATAGCATTGCATGTGTCAATAGGGGTCGGATAGCAGTAAAAGTAGTAGAAGCAGCAGACAAAGAAGGAACAGTACTAGAAGTGCTAGGGGTACCAGAAGGCTCACCGGCCTGAGTATGAGGGGCTGTGTCTGTCTCTAGAATCTCTACATCAACAACCGGCGAAGTGTCCACCGGCGCTTCTCTACTCCTCTCAGCCTCATCTCTAGTGTACTTGGCCTCAATCCGCCGGATGTCAGTAGAGGAAGTGAGAGTCACTTCCACATCCATTTTCTCCACAAAAGGCACTCGGGCACGCCGGAACAACTCTGTGATCAACACCGGGAAAGGAAGTGAGGTCTGACTCTATTTGGTCCTCATTGCCATCACTTACTCAATAATCAGCCTGAGATTTAGTCTATCCCGGTCAATGATGGATCCCAACAAGGTCACCTGAGGATGCCGGAGTATGGACTAGTTCTGGAAAGGCATCAATGTGCTGCTAATAAACCCAAACCAATACTGTGCAGCTACATTCAGATCCTTCTTCTCAATCTGAACTCCTGGCTCGATCCACGACGGTGTGATGTCAGAAATTAGAGGAGCCAACCACCCCTTTAGTCAGCAAAGGTCTTCTTTTGTATTTGATCCACCAAAAAGTGGATCATATTCATCGTACACCCCAGCACCTCATTAATGTTTGTGTTGCTGCATTTCACCCTTTTACCGTGCACCACCACATGATCAACCGGTGCAAACAAGCTGGCCTTCTTCTTTCCCTTTGGCACCAGCCTCACATATTCTTTATAAAACTCCCAGACCCAGGAAGGTATGTATGAGCCTCGGGGCCGTGTAAATATCTCAAACTTGTGTAACTTGATGGTGTTCCACAATTTTGGGTACCTGTCCACCACTCCATCTGTAGACAGCCTCTTCTCCTCTAAACTAGTCCTCAAATCGGAAACCTTTAGTCTGTTCAGTGATCTAGGAGGAGGTACCTGTACTGGGGGTGGAGGAGGTGTAGGAGTCATAAGTATTCTGGCCGGATCATGTAGCGCTTTAGAGCGCAACTCAGCTCACCTCCTCAGAAGAGTCTAATCATCGTCCGGCTAGGATACAGATGTCGGTGATCTAGACCCCGAGTTATCCTCACCTTCAGACTCCAAAGTGGTGAGGTGGGTGTCGTAGATGCCCATGCTATCGGAGCTATCCTCAACCAGACGTTGCTCTGCAGGACCCTTGCCCTTTCCTCAGCTCTCACTCCTGTATGACGAAGTTTGGATTGTGTAGCTCATGAGGGAGAAGCATCCTCATTGATAACTATACCCCGTGCTCTCTTCCGAGGTGGTTGATTTCTACCGAGAACTTTGGGTCTAGCCGTATTTGCAAAACAACACAGAACGAACCAATGCATTAGAAATAGGTAACTAAAAAATCACAGTTGAAAAGATGTAGAAAAACTCGCTGACTAGTTCGGCGAGCTAAGTCGGGCTCGCCGAATGTTATAGAATAAAATTGCACAAAAGTCAGCACAGGTCGGCGAAGTCCATGGTCACTCAGTGATTCACCGACTTCATTCAGCGAACTAGAAGTAGATCGCCGAATGTTACAGAATATTTAACTAAAATTTGGGCTGACAAAGGGTGATAACAAAGATATTCGGTGAGCTCAGGCATATCGCCGAATGTTACATAATAAAACCATCAAATATCAAGAGTAAAAAGGCGATCGAGGGGTCACTTGGCTAACCGCCGAGCCATTGGGCGAGCTCGACTAAGCTCGCCGACTGGTCTCTCGTGCTAGTTTTTTACCCTGACCTTCAATTTTCAACCCACAACCCACAATAATGAAATTAAAGCCCTATTCTATGAAATTAAGCTCAGAAACATATCAATAATGATCCCGGGGTACTCAGACGTCCCCCGATTTATCTAAAATTTACCAATGAACATCATTTGCCCTTAAGAATGATGTCACCCGCTCTATCATTAGGAAAATTCAGTCGATCGGTACAATTTAGGATACTCAGACTTCACCCTCACTAGACCCAACATACAAACATTACACACCCATGATTTCAATCAATTTAAACATGGAATTCAATAATTATGGGCTAAAATAGAAACATAAACATGATACGATGGTAGCTCTTAAGTAAAAATAAACCAACTACGCAAGATTATACAATAGATCAAATAATATTACGAGCATGAATCACAAACTACTAAAAATTAAGCCAAGTTCGGGACACCAACCTCAGAAGTAGATAGAATCAAATGCTAGGCAAGCAAATACGGAAGAAAAATGCAAAATTCCCCTGGGCAATTGATCCCCACACAAAAAGAATAGGGAAAAATATGATCTAACTATAACACCTCAGATTCGACAAAGGGCAAAATATCAGTTTTCAGAAGTGCCTGGTGCCATCTGACGGAGGCCAACCATGGCTCGTGGAGTGAACCATGGACCGTAGGCTTGGTCCGTGGATGGTCACCCAGTTATGCTAAGAAAAATAAGAACCACGACCTGGATCAGTGGACCGTCGTTGGGTCCACGGTCCGTAGATGAGGTTCGTTGATCAGGGCCTTAAATTTCACCTTCTGACACCAGACGACGGACCCGAAGGATAGACCATTGGTAAAACTAGGGTTCGTTGGTCAGGCTGTCTCTTGGGGTCGGCAATTATTTCCATAGGGGTAGATTGGTCATTTCCTAATTATTTTATCCTAACACTATGTCGTTTTGCCTATGCCTAGGACCCTTATATAAGTGATTTAACCCCAAATTAATTCATTCACTTCATTCTCTTCAAATTCACCAAAAGAAGTTGAGTCTTTCTCTCCCAAAGATATTTCTCTCTCTAGAAGATTGAAGAAGAAGATTCAAGCTAGGGTTCGAGATCAAGCCTTCATTCTTCTATTGCTTTTGGTCTTTGATAGTAAGGTATGAGATTTTTTATCCATGGATTCCTTCCATTAATGGAGTTCTCAAATTTTCATATTTTTAAAGTTAGAAATCCCCAATTGAGTTAGGGTTTTAGTGAATTTCCATGGGTTTTCTTGATTTTTGATTGAAATGATTGAATTATGATCTCTTATGCATGAATTGATAAAATACTATGATTTTATGATGATTTCCCTATGAACCCATGTAATCCACATGTTTTCCAAGTTATGAGCATATAATGTGGGTCTTGTATTATGAGAGAAGAGTTTTATGAAATCAAGCATGAATTGATGGAATTACATGAATTTATGATGAGACTCATGCCTAACCCATGTTTTCTAGATGTTAATGATTGAAAGTGGGTTTTAAACCATAAAAGGTGGATTATGGAATTATGCATGTTATTATGAAATTTATGAAAATGTTTTAAGGATGCTTTGAGAGTGTAGTATCAATGATGATATTGTTGTTGTGTTGTTGAAAGGATTCCTCATATACACATCAAAATATGATTGTGAAAGGTTTTCTCACATTTTAAGGATTCTAAGGTTGAAAGGTTTTCCACCTAAATGAATCAAAGATAAAGAGCTATCCTAATGAAACCTAGCTTTGATTGGTTATTGAATAATACCTTTCCATGGATGACTTATGACCTAGCTTGGATTGGTAAGACAACGTGCCCTTCCATGGATAATAAGAACAAGTGAGAAATAACTATTCTATGGGATTTATTCTTAGCATCAAGAGGATATTGAGATGGAATCTCTCCCGTTAGTAGAGACCGGGTTTCTAGAAGCAATCTACTTATCCCTTATCTATGTGCCCCCGTGGGATGATTATCTAGATAGACATTAGCTAGTGGATCCAGCTAAGCTAGAAGTTCATCGTCCTTGCCTTGGCAAGTAGGACAAACCTTTTCGGTGTGGGAGACACCCGGGGACCATGCTATAGCTCACATGGTCTCTATGTCGGTAAAGGCTATTTACCATAATAATAACAAACTAAGGTTACTTCAAGAAGTATCTCATATGTGTTCAAAGGTTTTAAAGATGTTAGCTTGCATGGACCATGTTTTATAACTTATGTTTTTCCTAACCCTTGTATATCATGTTTTAGCTTGGTCATTGCATGTCAGGAAATGTCCTATTATAGTATGATTTAAATATTTATATGCATGGCTATCATATTCGGTACATATTTTGTACTAATGCATACTCTTGCCGATATTTCCCCAAATGTAGGGTCCGACAGTGAGGGTTCACAGTTTTGTGGCTAGAGGTTGACTTGAGAGATTCTGAGCTTTGGTGAGTCCTCATGCTTCGAGGAAGGATTTTTTATTTTTTTCAATTTTCCTTCTTACTTTCAGTTTTGGACATGATGTATGGGCTAGGCCAAATTTCATTCTATTTTATTAGATGGCTATTGGGACAAGTGTTTAGACTTCTGCTTTACTTTTATAAAACAGTTGGAACTTGAAACACTCTTCTTTATCCCTTATTTATTCTATGTCTTATGTTATGAATGCTAAGTGTCTTA
The DNA here is from genome assembly GCA_029582245.1 of Solanum etuberosum. Lineage (NCBI taxonomy): Eukaryota > Viridiplantae > Streptophyta > Magnoliopsida > Solanales > Solanaceae > Solanum > Solanum etuberosum. Next base: position 173,408 of record JAJONR010000553.1, read on the forward strand.
TATGGGGCCTCTTGGGGTCCTATACACCATGTTGCATCTAGGGTGTACCCTTGGGTCGTGACAAACTTGGTTATCATAGCACAAGGTTTAGAATGGTTCTAGGATGTCTTATAAGCCACGTCGAGTAGAGTTTTGTTCATGAGGGTGAAGCGCGCCACATTTTTGAATAAGAGACTGCAAGATGATTAGGAAACTCCTCTTCTTTTGTTACTCTAAAGTCGTGCGATGGAGTTTAACTCTATAAGGTCTCTCTTCTAATACTTATCTGATGCTTTACAGGATATGGCTACTCGAAGAGCTTATGCTAGGATAAATGTGAGGTAGAATGCGGAACAAGAAACTCCTCCCTAATCTCCTCAAGTTCCGGTCGACCTTTTGGCCAAGCAAGTGACTAATGCAGAGTTTATGGCTGCTTTTGAAGTATTGGATCAATCCATGACGGCCCAAGCCAATAGGGAGGTTTCGGTTCTCGTGAACCCAAATGTGGGTACGGCGGCGTCTAGAGTGAGGTATTTCACTAGGATGAATCCTTCGTAGTTTCATGGTTCTAAGGTTGAGGAAGATTCTCAAGAGTTCATTGATAAGGTTTACAAGGTATTGATGATCATGGGAGTGACACCGGTGGAAAAGGCGGAGTTAGCCGCATATCAACTTAAAGTTGTTGCATAAATTTGGTTCAACTAATGGAAAGAAGGGAGATCGGAAGATGTGGGTCCTCTTGATTGGGAAAAGTTTAAGGTTTCTTTCATTGATAGGTTCTTTCCCCTTGTTTTGAGGGAGGCAAAGGTGCCTGAGTTCATTAACCATCGTCAAGGAAGTATGAGTGGAGGGAATATGCTTTAAAGTTCACACAATTGTCTAAATATACCCCAGCAAAGGTTGTCGATCCTAGGGCAAGGATGAGTAAGTTCGTTTTGGGTGTGTCCGAAATGGTGGTTAAAGAATGTCATACCACAATGTTCATTAATGACTTAGACATCTCTCGTCTCATGGTTCATGCTCAACGGATTGAAGAGGAGAAAATTAAGGAAAAGTCTAGGGAGACAAAGAAGGCTAAGATCGGTGATGGTAATTTCTCTCATGCAAGGTCCGATGGACATGGTCGTCCTAGATTTTTACAAAGGATTTCCGGTAAAGGTTCCTCCAATGCTCCTCCTAGGTTCAATAAAGAGAGGGTGTCTAACCCTAAGCCTCAAGGAGGGAATGGTAGTGGATCTTCATTACCTATGTCTACTTGTGCTAGGTGTGGAAAGAAGCATGATGGTAAGTGCTTAGCCGAAACGGACGGTTGCTTCAGTTGTGGTAAGAGTGGTCATAACATGAGGGATTACCCGATGCTTACGGATAAAGGAAGAGAGGGCAAGCAAGCTCCTCCTAGTGGTTCAGGTTCTAATGCTCCAAAGCAAAACCGATTCTATGCACTTCAGACTCATGGTGAACAAGAGGGTTCTCCCGATTTGGTTACCGGTATGTTATAAGTTTTCCAACTTGATGTTTATGCCTTAATTGATCCCGGTGCTACCTTGTATTTTGTGACGTCATATGTGGCTATGAGGTTTGATGTTGGTCTGGATGCGTTGCTAGATCCTTTTTCAATCACCACTCCTGTTGGTGATTCTATTGTGGCTAAGAGCGTCTATCGAAAGTATCTTGTCTCCTAGTCCCATCGAGTTACTCTTGTTGAGTTGGTAGAGCTTGATATGCTAGATTTTTATGTTATCCTTGGTATGAATTGGTTGCACTCATGTTATGCTTCTATTGATTGTAGAACTCGTGTGGTCAAGTTTCAGTTTCCGAATGAGCCTATCCTAGAAGGGAAAGGGGGAAATTCTATTCCTAAGTGTCCGTTTGTCTCTTGTCTTATATCTAGAAAGGTGATTGCTAAGGGTTACATTTACCATCTAGTTATGGTGAGGGATGTGGATTCTAAAACCCCTACTCTCTAGTCGGTCCCCGTTGTTAATGAGTTTCCGGAAGTGTTCCCAGATGATTTACTCGGTATTCCTCCCGAGAGGGAAATATACTTCGCTATTAACCTTCTCTCAGATACGTAACCTATTTTTATTTCTCCTTACTGAATGGCTCCGACGAAACTAAAGGAGTTGAAAGATTAATTGAAAGACTTGTTGGATAAGGGTTTCATCTAACCGAGTATCTCTCTATGGGGTGCTCCAGTTTTGTTTGTTAGAAAGAAGAATGGTTCCCTTCGTATGTGTATTGACTATCGTAAGTTGAACAAGGTGACCATTAAGAATAAGTATTCTCTTCCAAGAATAGATGATATTTTTGACCAACTTCAAGGAGCAAGTTATTTCTCTAAGATTGATCTTCGATCGGGTTATCACCAATTGATGGTGAAGGATGATGATATTCTGAAGATCACTTTTCAAACCCGGTATGGTCATTATGAGTTTTTGGTAATATCATTTGGGTTGACTAATGGTCCGACGATATTTATGGATTTTATGAATAGGGTGTTTAGACAATACCTCGACATATTTTTGATTATGTTCATTGATGATATATTGATCTATTCGAGAAGTGAGGATGAGCATATTAATCATTTGAGGATTGTGTTGTAAATTCTCAAAGACCAACAACTTTTTGCAATGTTTAGGAAATGTGAGTTTTTGTTAAGGTACGTAGCTTTTATTGGTCATATTGTTTCAAGTAAGGGCCTTGAGGTAGATCCTAAGAAGACAGATGCGGTCAAGAGTTGTCCTAGACCTCTATCCCCTTCGGATATTAGAAGTTTCTTGGGTTTAGTTTGGTATTACAAAATGTTTGTTGAGGGGTTTTCATCGATTGCCTCTTCTTTGACGGCTTTGACTCAAAATAAAGGTAATATCATATGGTCTGAAACGTGTGAAAACAGTTTCCAGGAGTTGAACGATAGACTTACTTCCGCTCCGGTGTTGACTTTACCAGAAGAGACTGATGGTTTTGTTGTTTATTGTGATGCCTCTAGAATTGGGTTAGGTTGTGTTCTTATGCAAAATGGGAAAATCATTGCCTATGCCTCAAGGAAACTTAAGATTCACGAAAATAATTACCCTACCCATGATCTTGAGAGAGTGGCGGTTGTTTTTTCCTTAAAGATTTGGAGGTATTATTTATATGGTGGTCATGTAGATGTGTTTACCGACCACAAGAGTTTGCAATATGTGTTTAATCAGAAGGATCTAAACCTTCGCCAAAGAAGGTGGCTTGAGTTATTGAAAGATTATGATATGAGTGTTCTCTATCACCCTGGTAAGGCTAACGTGGTGGCGGATGATCTTAGTCAGTTATCTATGGGTAGTGTTGCTCATATTGAAGAAGAAAAGAAGGAGTTGGTTCAAGATGTTTATAGATTGGCCCGGTTGGGTGTTTAGTTAGTGGACTCCACCAAGGGTGGTGTTATGGTTTACAACGGCCCGGAATCATATTTTGTGGCGGATGTGAAAGCCAACGAAGGTCTTGATCCAATTTTGGTTGACTTAAGGGAAGCGGTGCTTAAGAAATCCATTGAGGCTTTCTACCAAGGAGGAGATGGTGTACTTAGATATCAAGATCGTTTGTGTGTTCCTAATGTTGATGTTTTGAGTGAACAGATCTCGTCAGAAGCCCATAGTTCTCGGTATTCCATTCACCTGGGAACCACCAAGATGTACCGTGATTTACGGGAGGTCTATTGGTGGAATAGGATGAAGAAGAATATTGGGGAATTTGTCACTAAGTGTCATAATTGTCAACAAATGAAAGTTAAGCATCAGAAATTGGGAGGTTTATCCCAAGACATAGTATTCTTACTTAGAAGTGGAAAGATTTTAACATGGATTTTATTGTTGGTTTACCTCGCACCCGGTGACAACATGACTCGATTTGGGTTATAGTAGATCGGATGACGAAATCGGCTCATTTTATTCCCGTCAAGGTTTCCTATTCGGTGGATGATTATGCAAAGTTGTACTTCAGAGAAATGGTAAAGTTGCACGGAGTTCCTTTGTCCATTATTTCCTATCGTGGTCCCCAATTCACTTCTCAGTTTTTGAAGTCTTTCCAAAAAGGTCTTGGTACTCGTGTTAAGCTTAGTGCGACCTTTCATCCCCAAACCGATGGGCAAGCAGAGCGTACTATCCAAACTTTAGAAGACATGTTGAGAGCTTGTGTAATTGATTTTAAGGGGAATTGGTATGACCATTTTCCATTGATTGAGTTTGCTTATAACAATAACTATCACTCGAGTATTGATATGGCTCTATTTGAGGCATTGTATGGTAGGAGGTTTAGATCTCCTATAGATTGGTTTGAGGTGGGTTAAGTTGCCCTAATAGGTCTCAAGTTGGTACATGAGGCTATAGAGAAGGTTCGACTTAATAGAGAATGGTTGAAAATGGCTCAAAGTCTACAAAAGTTATATGCCGATGTTAGAAGAAAAGATCTTGAGTTTGATGCTCATGATTGGGTTTACATGAAAATTTCACCCATGAAGGGTGTAAGGAGGTTTGGTAAGAGGGGGAAACTTAGTCCTCAATATGTAGTCCCATATCAGATTTTGAGGCGTATTGGTAAGGTTGCGTATGAACTAGAATTGCCTAATGAGTTGGCATCGGTGCATCCGGTTTTTCATGTCTCTATGTTGAAAAAGTGTGTTGGAAATCCAACCTTCAGAGTTTCCTAAGAAGGTTTGGGGGTTAAGGAGAATCTTTCTTATGAAGATGTTCCGGTTGAAATTTTAGACTGGCAAGTCAAGAAGTTGAGAAATAAAGAAGTTTCTTCCGTGAAAGTGTTGTGGAGGAATCAGTTAGTTGAGGGTGCTACTTAGGAGGCCGAGGCCGATATGATCTCCCGATATCCTCATCTCTTTTCTTCTACTCCTATTCTAGCTTGAGGTAATGAGTTGCTCATGATTTACTCTTTGTTTTGGAGTCATGTGTCTTAGATATTCCCATGACTTCTTTAATTATGCATGATTCATGAAATGTTTTGGTTTTGAGAAAATGAGTTTATTTGATCGATATCTACATGTTTATGTGCATTGAGTACGAGTTGCATATAGACTTCATGATGTGATGTTTTGTGATGTGTTCAGCTTGGAGTTGATGTATCCTCCTCGGATATGTGTATTTCATACATGATGGGGTGTTAGATTTAGTTCCACCCCTCTTCAGATGTTTTAATTATGTCCTAGCTTGGAGTCGATATTTCTTCCTCGGATATGTGTATTGCATGCATGATGTATTACATGCATTTAGATGAAGTTGCATTGATGATTGGGTTGTTAGTCTCTCTCTTACTCTTTTCGTACTAGCTTGAATCTCATTCGAGGACGAATGATCCCAAGGGGGAGATATTGTAACACCCCAAATTTGAAAGAGGGCAAAGTAACAATTTTCAGAAGTTGAAGGTGCCAACAGACGGAGGCCACCCACGGACCGTGGATGGGACCACAGACCGTAGGTGTGGTCCGTGGTTGGTCACCCCAACTTTAGACAGAAGCCTAGACCCACGACTGGACCAACGGACCATCGTTGGGTCCACAGTCCGTCGGTGGAGGGTCCATAGGTCAGGACCCCTAAATCAAGTTTCTGACCATAGACGACAGTGATGCAGGACGGATCGTCAGTGAGTCCACGGTCCGTCGGTCAGGGGGGTCGATGGTAGGTCGGTAGTTATTTTCAGGGGAAGTTGGGTCTTTTTCTAATTAGTCTAGCCTAATACTATGTCGTTTTACCCTTCACTAAGACCCCAATATAAGTATTTTAACCCCTAAATTTTTCCAATAGAAATCATTCTCTCAAATTTCCAAAAAAGAAGAAGAAGAAGTCTCTCTAAAATATTTCTCTCTCTAGAAAGATTGAAGAAGAAGGATTCAACCTAGGGTTTCAATTCAAGTCTCCATTCCTCCATTGAAGATAAGAAATTGGTTTCAAGGTATGATAGTTTTCATCCATGGAGTTCACAAATTCTCCAATTGAGTTAGGGTTTTTTTCCATGTCATCGGTTCCTTTCAATGTTGATTTATTTGATTGATATATGAACTTTTATGCATGAATTGAAGTAATTGCATGTTTTTAAGTTGATTTCCCATGAACCAATGCATAACCCTTGTTTTCTAATCTATGTTTATATATTGTGGGTCTTGAACTATGAAAGATGAATATATGAAAGTATGCATGTCTTCTCTTTATGAAATAGATGTAAAGGAATTTGAAGATGCATTGACTTTAAAACTATGATGGAGCTTATGAATTATTGAAAAGAATGCATGTTCATGAAAGTATGTTTACGACTCAAGAAAGTTTATAGATGAGATTGTCTATATGTTCTATGAAGCTTGGCCACATGACATGAATGACATCTATATTTGCCCTCAATGCTTTTCGGGCTATTTTCTTTATTAGGTCTTGATGAGTATGGTAGCCGGTTATTCCATCAATGACTATAGGCCACGATTTCAAAACTATTTTCATTAGTATTAGTAGGGCATCTTTAGCATGAAGTGAATGATTGTGGGCCTTAAAAGCTATTATGAAAAGATCATGGACGGTGAAAGGTTTTCTCACACATGGTCTAAGAAGCTATCCTATGATGTCTCTAGCTTGGGTTGGTTGCTTAATTGCACCTCTCCATGGATGATAATATGACTTCAGCTTGGATTGGTTACTAAATTGTGCCTTTCCATGGATCATGAGACAATTCAAGATTAATAACTACTCTGAGGAACTTATGCTTAGCACCAAGAGGATATTGAGATTGAAATTTTTTATGTGTTGAGGTCGGGTTGTTAGAAGCAATCTCCTTATCCTTTACCTATGTGCCCCCATAGGATGATAGTCTAGATAGACATTAGCTAGTGGATCCACTTTAGCTCAGATTCATTGTAACACCCCGAATTTGAGAAAGGGAAAATTACCCATTTCCAGAAGTTGCAGGTGTCAACCCACGCTGGCCACCCATGGTCCGTGGATGGGACCACGGACCCTAGGTGTTGTCCGTGGTTGATCACCCTAGCACTGTCCAGAAAGGGTCAGAACCACAGCCGGACCAATGGACCGTTTGTGGAACCACAGTCCGTGGTTGAGGCTAGTGATCCAAGACCCTCAAATTGAGTTTCTGACCACGAACGATAGATGTGCAGGATGGTCCATCGTCCGACCATGGCCCGTCGTCAGTGGTTCGTCGGTCGGCAGCTGGCAGTTAAGTTCAGGGGTAGTTGAGTCTTTTTCTAATTAATTAACTCCTATCCAACGTCATTTTTCCCATCATTAAGACCCCTATATAAGTATTTTAACCCCCAAATTTCACAATAGAAATCATTCTCTCAATTCACCAAAAAGAAGAACTCTCTCAAATATTTCTCTCTCTAGAACTTGAAGAAGAAGAAGGATTCAACATAGGGTTTCAAGTCAAGTCACAATTCTTCCATTGAAGAAAAGCATTTGGCTTTGAGGTATGATAGTTTTCATCAATGGATTCCTTCCATTCATGGAGTTCCCAAATTCCTCTATTTGAAAGTTAGAATTCCCTAATTGAGTTGGGGTTTTCTTTAATTATCATGGGTTCTTTTCATTATTGATTTAAATGATTGAATTATGATCCCTTATGCATAAATTGAGGAATTATTATGATTTTATGATTATTTCCCCCATGAACCCATGTAATCCCCATGTTTTAAAGGTATGATCATATGATGTTAGATTTTGATTATAAAGGAAGAGTTTTATGAAATTAAGCATGTATTTCTAGCTTTACATGAATTTATGATGAAATCCATATCTAACCCGTGTTTTCTAAATATAGATGATTGAAAGTGAGTTTTGAACCTTGAAAGGTAAATTATAGAATTATGCATGTTCTTATGAAATCTATGCAAATGTTTTAAGGATGCTTTAAGAGTAAAGTATCAATGATGATGATGATGATGTGTTATTGAAAGGATTTTCTCATATACACATAAAAGCAAGATGTGAAAGGTTTTGTCACATAATAAGGATTCTAAGGTTGAAAGGTTTTCTCACCTAATTGAATCAAAGATTAAGAGCTATCCTAATGAACCTAACTTGGATTGGTTATTGAAAGATATCTTTCCATGGATGATGACTTAGCTTTGATTGGTAAGATTACGTGCCTTTCCATGGATTATAAGAACAAGAAGAAATTACTATTCCATGAGATTTATGCTTAGCACCGAGAGGATATTGAGATGGAAGCTCTTCCGTTTGTAGAGGTGAGGTTTCTAGAAGCAATCTCTTTATCCCTTACCTATGTGCTCCCATAGGATGATTATCTAGATAGACATTATCTATTGGATCCACTTTAGCTCAGATTTATGGTCCTTACCTTGGCAAGTAGGACAACCTTTTTTGGTGTGGGAGACACCGGGGATCATTTTATAGCTCACATGGTCTCTATGTCGGTTAAGGCTGATTCCCCACAGTAATAATAAACTAAGGTTACTTCAAGAAGTATCTCATGTGTTCAAAGGCTTTAAATGACGTTAGCTTGCATTGACCATGATTTTATGACTTATGTTTTCTAACTCTCTTATATCATGTTTTAGCTTGGTCAATTGCATGTCATGAAATAAAACGCCCAGTTTTAGCATGATTTAAATGTTTTATGAATAGCTATCATACTTGGTACATTGTTTTGTACTAACACATACTTTTACCTTCATTTCCCCAAATGTAGGGTCCGACAGTCAGGTTTCTCAGTTTCGTGGCTAGTGGTTGATTTTTGAGATTCCCGATCTTTGGTGAGTCCTCATGCTCCGAGGACAGATTTTCATTGTTATAGTTTCTTTCATGTATTTTACTTTTTGACATAATGTATGGGCTAGGCCCAATTTCATTCTATTGTATCAGATGGCTATATTGAGAGAGTGTTTTAGACTTCCACTTTTCTTTTATAAAAACTATTGGACTTGGACTATTGTTTTACTCTTATTGTTCTATTTCTTATTTTATGAAAGCTAAGTGGCTTGTATGGGATCCTTCGGGCTTCTATACGCCATGTTATATCTAGGGGGTACCCCTGGGTTGTGACATTCATGGTTCTACCTTTGCAAGTAGGGCAACCCTTTTCGGTGTGAGAGACACGGGGGGATCATGCGATAGCTCACATGGTCTCTATGTCTGTTAAGGCTAATTCCCATAATAATAATAAACTAAGGTTACATCAAGGAGTATATCATATGTGTTCAAAGGCTTTAAAGATGTTAGCTTGCATTGACCATGTTTTATTACTTATGTTTTCTAACCTTTTTATATCATGTTTTAGCTTGGTCAATTGCATGTCATGAAATGTCGTGTTTTAGTATGATTTAAATGTTTTATGCATATCTATCATACTTGGTACATTGTTTTGTACTAACGCACACTCTTGCCTACATTTCTGCAAATGTAGGGTCCAACAGCCAGGGTTCTCAGTTTCGTGGCTAGTGATTGATTACGGGGTTCCTGACCTTTGGTGAGTCCTCATGCTTCGAGGAAGGATTTTCATTTGTTTTAGTTTTCTTCTTATTTTAAATTTTTTGACATGATTTATGGGCTAGGCTCAATTTCATTCTATTAGATTAGATGGCTATTGAGACAAGTATTTTAGACTTCCGCTTTACTTTTATAAAACTTTTGGACTTGAAATGTTGTCTTTACCTCTTTTGTTTTATTTCTTATGTTATAAATGCTAAGTGGCTTGTATGGGGTCTCTCGAGGTCCTATACGCCATGTTACATCTAGGGTGTACCCCTAGGTCGTGACACCGACGGAGGCCAACCACAGCTCGTCGAGTGAACCACGGACCGTAGGCCTGCTCCGTGGATGGTCACCCAGTTATACTCAGAAATCCCATAACCACGGCCTGGAACAACGGACCATGGTTGGGTCCACGGTCCATGGATGAGGTCTGTTGATCAGGGCCTCAAATTGCACCTTCTGATGCCAGATGACGAACCAGCAGGACGGACCGTCGGTCAAACCACGGTTCATTGGTCAGGCTATCGTTTGGGGTCAACAGTTATTTCCATAGGGGCAGATGGGTCTTTTCCTAATTATTTTATCCTAATACTATGTCGTTTTGCCTATGCCTAGGACCCCTATATAAGTGATTTAACCCCAAATTAATTTATTTACTTCGTTCTCTTCAAATTCACCAAAAGAAGTTGAGTCTTTCTCTCCCAAAGATATTTCTCTCTCTATAAGGTTGAAGAAGAAGATTCAAGACAGGGTTCAAGATCAAGCCATCATTCTTCAATTGCTTTTGGTCTTTTGATAGTAAGGTATTATAGTTTTCATCCATGGATTCTTTCCATTCATGGTGTTCCAAAATTCTCATATTTTCAAAGTTAAAAATCCCCAATTGAGTTTGGGTTCTCTTCATTATTGATTTAAATAATTAAATTATGATCTCTTATACATGAATTTATGAAATACTATGATTTTATGATGATTCCCATATGAAACCATGCAATCCCCATGTTTTCCAAGTTATGAGCATATAATGTGGGTCTTACATTATGAAGGAAGAGTTTTATGAAATCAAGCATGAATTGATTGAATTACATGAATTTATGATGAAGCCCATGCCTAACCCATGTTTTCTATATATTGATGATTGAAAATGGGTTTTAAACCTTGAAAGGTGAATTATGGAATTATGCATGTTCTTATGAAATTTATGAAAATGGTTTAAGGATGCTTTGGGAGTGAATTATTAATGATGATGTTGTTGTTGTGTTGTTGTTGTGTTGTTGAAAGGATTCCTCATATACACATAAAAATATTATTGTCAAAGGTTTTCTCTCATAGTATGGATTCTAAGATTGAAAGGTTTTCTCACCTAAATTAATCAAAGATAAAGAGCTATCCTAATGAAACCTAGCTTGAATTTGTTATTGAATAATACATTTCCATGGATGACTTATGACCTAGCTTGGATTGGCATGATGACGTGCCCTTCCATGGATAATAAGAACAAGTAATAAATGAATATTTCGTGGGGTTTATGCTTAGCACCGAAAGGATATTGAGATGGAAGCTCTCCCGTTAGTAGATGTCGGGTTTCTAGAAGCAATCTCCTTATCCCTTACCTATGTGCCTCCATAGGATTATTGTCTAGATAGACATTAGCTAGTGGATCCACCTAATCTAGAAGTTCATGGTCCTTACCTTTACAAGTAGGACAACCCTTACAAAAAGGAACAAAACAAACTGAAGAAGTGAACAAAGGTGAGTCTGAGGATCGCCAAGAGCACTTGGCGTGTCGCCGAGTGACTACTTTAACTGCCTAAAGTTCCAGTGTGCCAGCCCTGAGGGAAGAAACTAAGTAGGCGACAGAAAAGGGGCAGTTGGCGAATCGCCGAACAGTTCCGTGATGCCAAGAGAGATCGCCCAAAGTTACAGGACTTGAGGATGCTGAGAGCTAAGGTAGAAAGGCGATAGAAGAGAGCAATGGGCGGTTCGCCGAGTGGTTCAGCGAACCCGACTTACCTCACCTAATGGACCTTCGTGGCTACTATTCGGCGTCTTTAAATAGAATTTTGAACTGTAAATTGGGAAGTTCTCTTATCAACTTAGAATTTTTTTCTTTGAAGTCTAGAACAGTTTTAGAGAGTTCCTTAGTATACTTGAAGACTTTTTGAGATTCAATTTGGAGATTTTGCAAATGGATTTCAAATTTTCTTCATATTGAAGCATCGTAAAGGTTTAATTACTATTACCCAGTTGATGGCTAATCGATTCGGTAATCGTTTTTACTCTTTTATGATGTTTGGCTAAAACCCCAATTCTTTAGGTGTGATCATGTGATTACTGGTTGAATTAGTTTATGGGTGTTGTTAATTACTAGTTTAAATGCTAATTAAAGTGGGTTTAATCATTAGCTGAGGTTTAATTTATGAATTGTAGTGACAAATGCAGTTCTAATTTTGTGTTCTTAGCTTGCTCAAGAGAGAAGTTTTAGAACCAAAGTTTTTGATTAATGGTTTGTAGGTATTGGGTTGATTTGGGTTCAGCTCGAGAGAGTGAATCCTAAACTCAATCCTATCCATCTTGCTCGAGAGAGAAGATGTATTAAGGTTATGGGCTGTTCTTAATTGCTATGCTTGTTGATGTTCGAGAGAAATCACTTGAAGCAGATTAGTTGTTCGAGAGAAAACTATTTTAATTATTGTCTAGCCTACCTACTGATATTTAGCTATTTACTAGTAGTTTCAATCACCCATATATCAAAATTTTCCTATAATCGATCACATCCCGAGAATTTCTCTCCTTATTGTTATCTCAATTTGTTTGTGACTGCATTGTAGCTGATAATTGCAAACGAAAAACCCCCATCTGACATTTAATGTCACCCTTTTAATTTGTTTCATGTCTTTTTCGATAATTTCTATTCCTATATCTAGTTAGATCACATTTGTACTTCTTAATTGAACTTTGAACATGTACTGCTCCTTGTGTGATTTGACCCCAACTCATTTGTTGGGTTTTATACTGCTTAACGATCGTTTACACCTAGAATTGGATGAGGTGTGCTTGAAACGTTAATCAGTCCATCCACGTCCGTCGGTCAGGGCCGTCGATCGTGGGCTGGGATTTATTTTAGGGTAGTTGGGTCTTTTCCGGTTTTAATTAAATCAAAGTGGTGTCATTTTGTCTAAGTCTAGAACACCTATACAAGTATTTTTAACCCCCAAAACCCCTCATTCAAGTCATTCTCTCAAATCCCAAAAGGAAATTCTCTTAAATATTCTCTCTCTAGAAGTTGAAAGAAGAAGGAAGAAATTAAAGCTAGGTCAACTTCAAGTCTCCCAATCTTCAAGCTTTTGAGGGCATTGTATTCAAGGTATGATGGCTTTTCATCCATGAATTTCTTCCATCCATGGAGTTCCCTAGAATTTCCCCAATTTGATGAAGAATTCTCCAATTCTAGTTAGGGTTTCTTCCAATGTTGTGGGTTATGATGATTGTTGATCCAATTGAGTGGATTGTGATTTTTTGTGGTAGAATTGATAGAATTACATGTTTTAAGAATGAAATTACATGTACCCATGCCTATTCCATGATTCTAACCTAGAATTGTTATAGTTGGGTTGATGCCATGAAGGGAAACTTTTTGGGTTTAGATGTATCCTTATAGGATTGATGAATTATGATTAAAATAACTTGAGAATAAAGCTTAGAGGATGATCATGAGATCTAAGGCTTTGAGAGTAAAGCTTATGATATGAATTGTTGGTAATTGATATTATTGTTGAGGAAGGGATACTTCCCACATATATTGCTTAATTATGAATATATGAATGTGAAAGGTTTACTCACATGAATAATTCTAGGTTGAAAGGATTTCTCACCTAAAATGAATCTAGACTAAAAGCTTATGTAATTGATGAGGCTAGAGACGATTATCCTTGACCTCCATATGCAAGGATATGAGGTGATTCCCATACTCCTAAGAATTGAACAAGAGGTGAGTCCCCACGTTCTTACTATGATGAATGGACATGGAGGCGAGTACCTATGCTCCTTATGAAATGATGTGGAGGTGAGTACCCGTGTCATATGATGAGACTGTGGAGGCGAGTACCCGTGATCTTAAAGTAAGTAATGCAAGAGGCTAATACCCATTAGTCTTTATAAGTAAGGCAAGAGGCGAATACCCATTAGCCTTTGTAAGTTAGGCAAAGAAGCGAATCCCCATGTCTTCAAAAGTAGGTATGAATAATGTGAATAATGGTGTGATAAATGAATAGCTTGGAGTGTTGCTTGATATGCCTTCCATGAGGTAAGTTGACTAGAGGCGGATGACCCAAGTTTTGACTAAGGATGAGTAAGGTTGCTTGAGACGTACTCCTTTCTTATTATGATGATGTTGTATGTACATTGATTATTCCTATCGTTTATATTGAGTAACCATGATGTTTATGTTGTTTATGCTAGCTATCATATTTAGTACTTGATTGTACTAACACATACTCTTGCCAACATTCTTATCAAATGTAGGGTCCGGCGACATAGATTCTCACACTCATGGCTAGCTTCATTGTTGATCAAGGAAGTGAAGATTTGGTGAGTCCTCATAATATTCGAGGATTTGACCACCATGTTCCTTTATGTCTTTCATTTTATGTTTGGACTAATGTATGGGTTGTGTCCCAAGACTTTATTCATGATGGTTAGATGGTTTGAGACAATTGTATTAGACTTCCCCTTCGTTTTATAAAGACTTTGATTGTGTTGAAATGTTTTAAATTTCCGCTCATTTCTATTACTTTATGTTATGATATGCTAAGTGTCTTGTATGAGGCCTCTCAGGGTCTTATACGCCTTGTTACGTCTAAGGGGTACCCCTGGGTTGTAACAAACTTGTTAATCATAGCACAAGGTTTAGAATGGTTCTAGGATGTCTCAAGCCACGTCAAGTAGAGTCTTGTTCATAAATGGGAAGCGCGCCACATTTATGAATGAGATGCAAGTATATGTTTAGGAAACTTCACTTCTTCATTCTCTAAGTCATGCCATGGAGTTTAACTCTATAAAGTCTTTCTCCTAATCCTTACCCGATGGTTTTCAGGATATGACTACTAGAAGGGCTAATGCTAGAAGGCTCGAGGGAGACAATGTGGGTCAAGATCCTCCCCAAGCTTCTCCTCAAGCTCCGATTGATCCTTTGATTGAGAATGTAACAAATGCGGAGTTTAGGTCTTCTTTTCAAGTGTTGGCTCAAGCCGTGACGACCCAAGCCAATAGAGAGGTGGTAACCCCCGTGAACCCAAATGTGGGTACGGCAGCGGCAAGAGTGAGGGACTTTACAAGGATGAACCCTCCAGAATTTTATGGCTCCAAAGTTGAGGAAGATCATCAAGAATTTATTGATGAGGTCTATAAGATACTTGCTATTATGGGAGTGACACCGGTAGAGAAGGCAGGATTAGCCGCGTATCAACTCAAAGGAGTTGCTCAGATTTGGTTCAATCAATGGAAAGAGGCAAGGCCGTAAGAAGCGGGTCCATAGAATGGGAAAGGTTCAAAAGTGCTTTTCTTGATAGGTTCTTCCCTCTTGAGATGAGAGAGGCCAAGGTACTTGAGTTCATCAACCTTCGGCAAGGAAAAATGAGTGTGAGGGAGTACGCTTTGAGGTTCATTCAACTATCTAAATATGCTCCTTCTATTGTGGCGGATCGTAGGACCAAGATGAGTAAGTTTTTGTCGGGAGTGCGCGACTTGGTTATCAAAGAATGCCGCACCGCTATGCTTGTGCATGATATGGACATTTCTTGCCTTATGGTGCATGCCCAACAAATTGAGGAAGAAAAGCTCAAGGAAAGATCTAGGGAAGCAAAAAGGGCAAGAACGGATGATGGTAACTTTTAATAGTCTAGGTCCGGTGGACGGGGTCGTTCAAGGTTCTGACAAAAGTTCTCCGGGCAAGGTTCTTCTAATGCTCCTCCAAGGTCTAACAATGAAAGGGTGTCTAACCCTAAACCTCAAGGAGATAGTAATAGGTCCTTGATACCTACTTGTGCTAAGTGTGGGAGAAACCATGAGTGTAAGTGTCTAGCGGGTTCCAATGCTTTCTTTGGGTGTGGTAACACTACAACATTTTAGGCCTGTGGTAACACTAAATCTGGACAACACTTTACAAGTGTTGCCTAAAATATCTTTGGGTACGCTTTTAAAGCATAGCCTTTGTTTTTAGTTTTTTGCCACGATGACATTAGCCACACTTTAAAAACACGCTCTTTAGTGGTATAGGCTACACTTATAAGCGTTGCCATATCATGATATAATTGGTAATACTGATTTACACATATGACTACACTTTTAAAGTGTGCTATTTTTATAATTCTAAAAACAACACTTTATAAGTATAGCCTTATAGTTTCTTCTAAAATTATCACTAAAATATTATATTCCCTCCCATATATTTAACACTCCCTAAAATTTCTAATTGGCCAAAAAAAAAAAAGAATTCTTAAAAAAATACAAAAGCTCTGGTTGAAAAAAACTAAACTCTAAAAAAGGTTCTGCCCCAAATAAAAAATAGGAGCTGCTCAATCAATTCACTCAGACACTATATTGGAGAACAAGTTTTTTCCCATATTTCGAAGAGAGAAAGAAAGGAAGAAGCAATAATGGATGTAATCAAATCTCAGCAAATATCTTCGAGGCCGATTGAGAAGGTGATAGTTCATCCGCTTGTGCTTTTGAGCATCGTAGACCACTACAATAGAGTTGCAAGAGACACAAGGAAACATGTTGTTAGGGTTTTTCTTGGAACTTCATTTAAAGGCACTGTTGATGTTTCTAATAGCTATGCAGGTATCATTGTTGCAAACCCTTTTCAGATCTGTTCAAATTTTTGCTTCATGGGGTTTTAATTTTTTTGTTTTTTTGATCTTCTGATGGAATTTGAAGTTTGTTTGGGTTTTTATGAGGTGAATTTAAGATTTGAACTATGAACTGGGAATAGATATCTAATGTGCTGGGAAATTGTAAGATAGTAGTCAATTTACCTTTATTTATGGGATTAATTGGGTTGCATTATGATGGAATTTAAAGTAAGTTAGGCTTTTATGAGAGAAATTTGATATCGTGACAAGGAATAGGTATCTAATGTGCTGGGAAATTGTAAGTAGCAGTCAATTTACATTTATTTATGGGATTAATAATTGGGTTGCTTGTGTTCTTACATTTTGATGGAATTTGAAGTAGGTTAGGTTTTTTATGAGCTAAATTTGAGATTGGAACTAGGAATTGGTATCTAATGTGCTTCGATTAGCTTTCTTATGATTTTTATCATATTTGATTAAAAGTTTTTTGGTAAAGTTCTTGTTCTGTAGTAATTTTGCGGATTATTTCGTTTATATCATTTATCATAGTTCTTAAATGTCTAACATCTTGGGTGTTTAAGTATAAATCTAGGTCTAATTTTATTAAATCTTGTAGTCTGTCTACTTCCTTTTTCATATCTATCCACTGTTCCAGGTATTCTTGGTTTATCATTTTATGAGAAAGTTTTTGAATAGGTTTCTATTTTTAGTTTATTAAGTCTTTTTAATTCTTC